>MU223456.1:1375680-1403318 GCA_018584345.1 Thuja plicata | reverse complement strand
AATTTCTCCATACAACTTTCTTGTTTTTACCAGTGATTTTGCAAGTGTAATGATCAGCCCCATACTCCTCAAACCCCTATTTCTCATCATCCACCTCATTCTCCTTCCCCTGTTTCTCCTCTTTTTCGTCATTCTCCTCTAGCATCGATCTCTGACTATCCTGCCTCTCCTCCTTGGTCTCCTCCTCAAACTATTTCCCTCTTTTAGACCTCCTAAACCCCTTACCTGAACAATCCTCTTCTTTCTAAACAGGCAATTTAATAGTTATCTTCATCTTACCTTTCGTCTTCCCCAGCTTCCCTCTATGTTTAGTAATATTATTTCCCTCTTCACCAGAACTCTCATCCTTTGTTTCCATACCATCACCATTCTCATTGTAATCCCTGCCAGACGATATCTCAATATGATGTTTTGAAATTGGAGACTCATTTTTCTCCATTTTTACTATTTTCTTCCCCTTCCTCATCTGCTGAATCTCTTCCTCCTCATTATCCGAATGCATATCTCGGCTGTCCTCAGTGTCAGAAGGGACATAATCCTCACTCGAGTCCTCTGACTCATCTTTTCCCTCCTCCAAGCTCTTAATTTCCTTCCCCATAGTCTGAGCTTTAAAAAATTTGTAAATTAATAACAATAAACCCTCATGAAATGTCGAGTTGCTAATGGGTTTCTCCTTATAATCGTTAATATTCTCATTGATAGATGAATATAGGAAGAAGGGGATAGATATCTTAGCACCATACCTGAAATGGTTGAGAAGCACAAAGTGGTGACTGCTTATGCGGTTGAATCTCGTATCCAAGGAGATGTACTTAATAATTACCCTCAAAACAAACCTCCATAGCAACTTGATAGAACTCGGATGGTAGAAGGTGCCTTTCCTCACTAAAGCCCTCTTTTCATCTGCATCTTTCACAAATTCTATCAAAGCCTACCCAGAAATCTTCCTATCTCTGTAAAATTTCTTTAGTTGTTATAGGATAATAAATATATTAGTATTTTAAAGTTAAATCATTTAGTTAGATAATAATTCTTTGTAAGTTAATTACCTAATTAGATGTAATCAGTTATCATCAAATCAAATTAGTTTCCATTGTTAGAATTAAGGGGATCCTCTTTAGAAATTATGCAACGTATATAATCAAATAGATTTAATAGGGTTACCATTTGATTTAATTACGCGTTACTTTAAGTAGTAATGTTAATAAGTGAATTAACTTCAGAATATTCTTTAAACCCTAATCGTCTCGTAAACTTATTAAATTTATTAAACAAATTACAACATTTTAGATAGATGTGAATAATCTAGCACTTTTATAATGACTAGCGGATTACTTAGTCAAAACTGGTCAACTAAGGTATACTAAAACCTGATTAGGACCCTAGACTTCCAACCTATAACGCGTCTCGTAGTTAACTTAAAGGCTTATGTATGTCTATCACTAGTAAACGTTAACCTTTTTGAAAATAATTGTAGTTGTGTTTTCCCCAACTTTTGGGCATGACATGTATTAGAGATAGGTTGTCAACATTGGGAAACTAAACCCACTACGTAATAACTAAAACATTGTCCTTTTGTGTGTAGGATGTGTTGGCACTTTTTCTTGTAGAATTTGGTACACAACAATGCTTGAATCTATGTGACCCAATTTTTGATTCTATCAAGTTAAAGTCCAAATAACAAGGATTAATTCCTCCTACACTTCGAGCTCCATAGACTCAGGCGGGTGTACCCAATTTTGTTCACTGTTCCTCGGTAAACCACACAGTGGATATGTGTCTTACACATAGATATTCAATATTTAGATGTGAAAACCATAAAGTAAAGTTTGATTTATTTTAAAATGTTGTCATGCAACGCTAACCCTGACCAGTGTTGAATCCAAGGATACATAGTCAATATGAATGCCCTTCCACGACACTAGATTAGTGAAAACCAATTGAAACTCAAGAAAGATCAAGATGCCTTACAACTTACTTTCTACAAATTAATTCCCAATTTATAAAATTCACATGCAATCTTTAAACCCCCTGAAACTTGTTCTTAGGAATTACACTCCCCTTAGAAATAACCTTAAAACAGATTATAACTTTCCTTACAAATTCATGAACTTGAAATGCCTTACAAGTCAAACTCATAAGAATTCAAATCATACACACGAAGAAATTGAACATCAAGAAGGGATTCCAAATACATTTTCATTAATCAATATTGCTTCAATACATTCAGTATTTGCTCAGACTACTAAAACTCAAATACAAAAGTCTAGACCAGAACTTGCAATTCAGTCTTGATTGATCATTAATTGATCAACCCTTTTACAATACTTCCTCCTACTATTTATAACTCTAGAAATCTTGGAATCCTGTTATGAACTAGGATGCAACAAGCTACGGATTGCTAGGTAAAGACAAAATTTGACTCATCGTGAAAGACAATAATACAACACAACCAACCATTGAGTTGTTGCAAGATTGCAATGGCAACTTTCTCATTTGACTGCAGGGCCTTTGTAACAACTTTAAATTTATTCTACCTTTTCCAAGTGGAACCCTTGTCTTCATCATTTCATGCACAAAATATTTTGCAACTGTTGACTATCTCAAGAAGTTAGAGAACTGCCACCTGTTAAAAGAAACGTGGGTTGTTCCTATTTCTTTGATTTATCTGGGGTATATCTGCCCTTCCATGCTGCAAACACCTCATCACTGGGACAAGAGAAGTTAGCAATTTCAATCTTCTTTATTTTTAACTCATCCAATTCTTATTTCATCCACTGAACTTATTTTCTCCAACCGACTGATCTTTCTTCAAAAGATCCCAAAAAAAATTTGATCTACATCCACTACAACAGACTGGTAACAGAACCATCATAAAGGAAGAAAAGACATGACATCGACTAAGGTTACAAAAGATATGTAGATCTGATCAAAAACCCAAGTCACCACCTCTTCTCAACATAAATGCACTTTGAGCCATCAATTTTCCACCCAAACAGCATCCCACAACTACATAAATGTGATCCAAAGGATCATATTCATCCATCTACCCTCCTGCAGCATGAAACACAGAATCGTCACTTCAAAACCCTCTGGAAAATATTTTAAAATTCAAATATTTGTTATAATAGCTAGCCCTAGTGTGGAAAACACATCCAACGGCGTAGATTGAATCTCATAAAACAAGTTTAAAACATGACCATTGATCTTCCCTTTACTAGCACCTCTACATAGCAATTTGGTCCCACTTGACTTTCTGGACACGCTTCAACCAAGCATGAACCCACGATGAATAACCTTCGTGCATCTTCACATAGTGGTATCACACCAACCGTTAGAATTTCTCTAATCCGACTGTCCTTTACCTCTTTAAAATCTTGGACCCATGATCTCAGATGGCCATGTGTCACAAAGGTGCGATGTCATGGTGAATAAACTTCTTTCATGTTCCATTCACTGGATTACGCCCACTATTAGATCAAATCTAATCTGCTCGATGCTTATCTTTACTACAGCCCTGACCATGTCCTACCATTTTTCTACGTGGTGCAAAGGCGTGATTCCTTCAAGACTAAACATCGGGCAACTTTTAATTAAGGAATTGCGCCAACCATTTGATGAAAGAAGATCTAACCGAACAATATCTCTTTTCAAAGCCCTTGGACCCATGATCCAATCAGGCCACGTGTCAACAAAGCATTATTCTATGGTGGATAAACAAAAAGCATCTCCGCATCAAGGCATCACACCATCTGTTAGATTAATTCAGATCTGACCGCACATTAACTTCCTTTGGCTCTATCCTGGTCCCGCCACTTTCCACGTGTCACACATGCGCAATGTTGTGAAGGATATCCTCCCTACAAGTTTTGATCCTAAAAACACGCCAATCGTTTGATCAACTCAGATTTGACCTAACTTTATCTTGTCGCTAGCTTAGAAGAAGAGGGCACCATGATCTCATAGTGGAGACTTGTCACCCAGGCATGATTCCTTGAAGAGTAAACTGGTTGCATCTTGCGATCAAGGTATTATGCCCGCCATCAGATCAAAACAAACTTGTTTGACATCTTGCAATAAATAAAACACCGCAAGGAATTTTAAACTTAGGAAATATTAAAACAACCCCCGCTAGGACTTAGGAGTTAAAAATGAAAGGTCCCGCACATGATGACTTAAGGAACATAGGGAAAAAGACTAAAGTGGCCCAAAAAGGTAATGTGAAATTATAAGGAATGAGAGACTTAGGGTTTTTGAAACAAAAAGTAACCAAGGGTAACCAAAGCTAAAAAACAATTAGGACCATAGGTGAGAGCATGAACATATAAGCATACAAAGACTTAGCACCAGAAAATATGCAGTCCTAATAATGTCTCTGACTGGGGAAGGTTAATTGCAAGATTAACATTAGGATCCTTACTCTGTGACATAGACCACACACACATTACAGAAAAAAAACACACAACAAAACACAACCTTCAACTTGTACATATATACATGACTAAAAAAACAAAAGTACTGTGCATGGAAGAAAAATTATGTTAAATAATGTTTCAGGAATTGTCCATGCACTAGCAATTCCTGCATCTCACCATTAGATTTTTCCGAATAATATGAGTCCTTTCCATGGAAATCATGGACCACAAAAGGGCCCAACCATGATGATTCAAATTTTCCATGTTTTCCCTTCTCTTCTTTTCTTGCATTCCATTGAAGCACCACATCATTGATTTGAATTTTCCTCTCAATTGCTCTTTTGTCAAATAAATACTTTGATTGCTACTGGGTCTTCAAATTTTTCTTATGTGCTTCACTCCTTATTTATTCCAACTCAACCAATTGGATCATCCTACCCATCATAGGTTCTGACATTTCAATCTTTGCTTCCTGTAGAAATTTATAAACAGGTAACAAGTTATTTAATGGTAATCTTTCATGTGCTCCATAAACCATCTCAAAGGGGAAACCCTTATTGCCTTTTTAACTGTCACCCTATCAGCCCACAAGGCCAATTTAACTTTGAATTCCATGACCTTTTGATCTCCTCCAGAATCTTTTTAATGATTTTCATTATACTCTTATTGTTGGACTCAGCCTGTCCATTTTCTTGTGGATGGTAAGGTGGGGAATTAAATACAACAATACCATGACTTTCATAAAAACCTTTGAACTCCTCAGACCTGAAGCACATGACATTATCCATTATTAACCTAGTAGCCACACCAAACCTGGTCAAAATATTATCTAACAGGAAATCCATAACCACTTTACTAGTTACTTTCTTGGATGGGATTGCCTCAATCCATTTGGTGAAATAATCAGTGGCTACCAAAATCCAACTATGACCTCCACTTGACTTATCTACTAATTCACCAATAAAATCAATGCCCCATTGGGCAAAAGGTGCTTCTATTGTCACAGGATTCAACAATAATGTTCCTTAAAATTTCATTTTAGAAGAAAACGTTTGGCATGATTCACATTTCTACACAAATTTTTGAGTATCTCTAAAAAGAGAAGGCCAATAAAATCCATCTCTAATTATTGTATGTGTTGTAGTTTTAGTAGAGTAATGTCCTCCACAAACACCATTATGCATTTCATTTAAAAATCTCTCAGATTGTGATTTATCTAAACAAAATAGTAAAACCACATCTATGTTTCTCCAAAATAAACCATCACCCTGAACAAGCACATACCTCTGAGCCTGGAGCCTGAGAGTTCTTTTTTGATTATCTATCTTATGCTCTAGACATTTAGCATTTTTCAAAAAATGTACAACATAAAGATACCATGGTTGTAATTCAATGCTAGTATGATTCATACCTACAACCTGAACACTGTTAATCTGGGCTAGCTTTCTATCTGTCATAAGCTTAGCTAAACCCAAACCCCTAACCAACTTTGTGATCTAGATCTCCAAGTTGAATTCTTGAATTCTATTGATCCATCGACACCTTTTTCCAGTGACTTCAGACTGAGACAAGATATCCTTTACTACTACATGTGGAACATAAGAAATTATTTTTGCACAAACCAAATAAGGTCTGAAAGCCTTGACTGCTTTGACCAAAGCATAAGCTTTCTTCTCCATTATTTCATAATTTAATTCAGCCACTTGCAAAGACTTACTAGAAAATACAATGGGGTGCTCAAATCCCTCTTTATCCTTCTGCAACAATACTACAGCAATAGTGTGAAATGAAGCAAATGAGAATAGAGAGAAAGGCTTTTCATAATCAGGAGATTGTAGTATTAATGCTTCTTTATTGGCCACTTTAATCTTGTCAAAAGCTAGTTGAACCTCTCTGCCCTAATCAAACTTGGCATTTTTCTTAAGCAATTTGACTATGGGTTTCACAATTTCTACAAAGCTTGCAATGACTCTTCTCACAAAGTTTATCTTTCCCAAAAAAGATTGTACACCCCTAATAGTCTTGGGAGGTAAAACCTTTTTAATGGATTCTATTCTTTCAAGGTCAATTCTAACTCCCTCTTTTGATACTATGTGTCCCAATAACTTACCTTCTGTCACAGCAAAATGATATTTCTTCGGATTCAATGAGATTCCATACTCCAAAGCCTTACTAAAAAATTTCTCTAAATTTCTACAATGATCCTCATCTCTTCTCGAGTATGCAGTCAAGTCATCTTGATATGTCACCATGATTATATTAACAAATTATTTGAAAGCCACTTCCATTTCTCTTTGAAAAGTAGCTTCTGTATTCATTAAGCCAAAAGTCATTCTCACATAAAGATATGTACCCCATGGAGTGGTAAAATCTATTTTGAACTACTCAGATTCTTGAACCAATACCTGGCTATAGCCAGAAAATTCATCCATCATGGACAACAGATCACATCATGTAACCTTTTGTAACATGGTATCCATATTTGACAAAGAATAATTATCTTTTAAAGAAGGTACATTCAAGTTTCTAAAGTCATCACGTAGTCTGATATCACCATTCTTTTTTCTAACTGGCACTAAATTGGACACCCAAGAAGAATGTCTTATCGGTTTTATTACCCCAACATCTCTGAGTTTCATCAATTCTTGCTCCATTTTAGGTGCCAACAATGGATTGATTGGCCTTTGTTTTTGCCTAAAAGGCTTGACATCAATTTTCAAAGAAATTTCATGTTGGAAAAGATCCTCCTTGTAAGCCTTAAGATCTTCATAAGACCAAGCAAAAACATGCTTATATATTTTCAACAAATTAATCAAATTGGTTCTCACACGAGATGCTAACCTTTTTCCAATATACACAAGCCTAGGGGTAGATTCTAACCCTAGATTTATCTCTTGGATGAAGATCTCTGACACAGATGACAATTATTATTACTAAACATCTCTTTCAACCAAACCTTTAGGGATTTCACTTGTCTGCAATTGTACAATTTCATTCCCAAATATGGTTTCTCTTCCATCAGCAACATTCACCAAATTGTTACAATCTTTGTTCTGGCCTTCATAGTTGTCTAAACATTGGATTAATGTAAGGATGTCATCATCATTTTCTAAAACTTGCCAATTATATACATTATCAGGGATAACATGCCTAGTTTTGGTTTCTATAATAGAACTTCCTATCAATGTCAAATCATCATTTTTCATAGCAACAATAGCCAAAAAATCTACCATGATGTCTTTGGATCTCTCTATCCATTCAATATAAAATGCGGCAAAAAGTTTAATTTTATCCCAAACAACATGCTTATATTGTTTCAATCTATCATTCTTGACAACATACTTTGATCTAACTTGATATATTGCTAACTCTTAATCCCCAAAATCCCTTAATAACTTAATGTCATGTTTAATTGCAACTTCTAACCCTAACAATAATGCTTTGTATTTAGCTTTATTATTTTGACACTGGAAAGCCAGCAAAAATGAATGCTTGAAAATAAAACCTGATGGAGATTTAAATAGGACACCATCTCCTGATCCTTCTTTTGAACAAGCTCTATCAAAGTACATTTTCCATAATCCATGTGGTAATTCCAATTCTTCTACTAGGGGGTCAGTATTCTTCAACTGTGTCTGAATCTTATCAAATCTGGAATTCTCCATATCTACGTCCAAGAAACAATTCAACATCTTTGGGTCAACTTTCTCAACAATCACCAAAGCGCGTGGCTCTCTATATAACTTGACCTCACTTCCATTTACATAAATGATAGAAAAATATAGATCTAACTGTACATGCCCTCCAACAACTACAACCCATTTCCTTGTTAGCAACATTCCATAATGAGATTGAGTATCAACCACAACAATATCCACTTTAAAAGTGGTTTCAGGGGATGAAGCAATCTTAACTTAAACCCCTTTTAGGGTTCCAATCACAGGAACCTCCATGTTGTCCATAGCATAACATTTTCCAAAATAAGTGTCAACTTTTAGACCCAACTCCTTCATCACATCATAAGGCATCACATTAGCAGCAGCCCCAAAGTCTATCATACAATTTTTTAATAGCATATTATTTACAAGCAAGGTTACATAGAACAGATCAACCTGAGAAGGTTCTTGGGTAATATATTCACAACACATATCTGGGGCCCATTTTGTTCTTCATGCTTTCCTTTGATTTAGTATTTGATGCACTTGAATCAAGCACATCAGGTAGAGTTGAAAGCAGTGAGAACGCAACCTCCATGTGTTCTTTTATCTTTAACATCTCAACTAATGGCACAAAAACCTTCATTTGAGACAAAGCCTATTTCATGTCAAAAATTGGAAAAGTTACAGCAGCCTCATAAGCAACTTTACCTTTGTTTTCTCTAGGTTGACTTGACTTCTTCTCAGTGGTAGGGGTGATTTTACTTCCACTAACAGGAGTTACCTTAGATTCTTCTTTCTTTGTCCTTCTTTCCTTTGTACCAGTCTTATCTACATTCTGAGTACATCCCTCAAGGGAACTTCTTTGATAAAGAGTGAACCAGGCCTTCTCTTGTCTTGATCAACCTATATATTTTGAAGATTGTATGAGATTCTTTCCAGAGCCACTGCAGCAATAGTGAGATACCTTACCTCCTCATCAATAGGTCTTCGAAGCTGAACATGCTCCAATTTGGTATTTGCAAAATTTATTGTGAAATGCATATCTTCTACTGAATCATCTTCTAAATCACCATAGTCACTTTCAACAAAAAAATGCACACATGTTCACTAAGGGCTTCTTATAACCCTGTCCTTCTCACTCTTCACCATTTTCATTTGACTCTGTCAAAGATTGAGCCACCACACATTGGAAATGGGAGTGTGGCATATTGCAAACCAGAGACCAAGGAGTATTTTCCACATTGTGTGTGTTATTTTTCTTCAATGGATCAGGAACTTCTCTATTCTTTGCATCAGCTGAGTCCTCTGGCACAGGCTTACCATCCTTCCAACTTGTTTTGTAAGGCATATCTTGCAGCATATAATACCTATCCTGGAGTTGATACTTTTGTCTGTTATTTTGAAAATCTTTTTCATTTTTTTCTACCTTGGTAGCAAGGTCTTTAACAATATTTACTAGATTGTCCATCTTATCATCTTCTTTAGGAGTCTTAGGGGACTATCCCATTGACTCTTTTTAGAGTCTACCATCATCCCTCTTTCCAAGCTTACCAGAAGCTCTTTTGTTACTCTCTATGTTTATGGCCAACTTATAAGAACCCCTCATTATATGAGGGTCCTTGTCCCTCAACAAATAAGTCATCTTTCCATCCAGAGCATTGCAATGTGTGGTGAGGTACACATTTCCATCTAGTCTCAATACTTGGAATAATTTATACATACCCTTCTGAAATCTAATGTTGAACTCAGTTATGCCCTCATTTGGAAATTTCTTCATATTATTGAACTCATTCAACATGAAACCTTATTTTGTCGTCGTATTGCTCCTTGAAACGCTTAACAAAATCATCCCATGAAAAGATACCATTATTAGGTAACCCCCAATACCAATCTATTGCATCATCAATTAGAGACCGCACAAAATATTTCATAACAACATCTTCATGTTCAATTTCATAATCATTCATATTTTTGTCCGTGAATACATTCAAGTGCTCTTCACTTTTTTTTATTGTTACCCAAAATTTCCTATTCTATGCTCTTGTGGCATACAAGTGGAGTAAATGTGGCTCCCACAAGGGTTGAGCCCATCTTGTATGAGATCTGCATGGCTTGAGGTTCTTGTCTTGTTTTTGCAAACCCTAATGTTTCTAGTCTGAAACGCTTGTTTCTGCAAACCCTTATGTTTCTAGTCTAAAACCCTTGTTTCATTTTAAGAGAAAAACCCTTAAAACCCTAAGTCTTTTTGGCTTGATATAATTTTAAGTTACCTTTTCATGCCACTTAAGTATTATTAGCCATTTTCCACTTTATCTTTTATCTCTTGTCTCTTAATCTCGTAACAAAAGGGAATATGCCTTATTCATTTGGAGATCTGGCGAAGGTAGGTTATATTTTCTTGGTGGTTAGTGAATAGCATTCAATGGTCTGGCGACAGAGGTAAAGACTTTATTTTTTATGTTTATCTCCTGATCTTGTAATGAAGCGGTTAAGTCTCAAAAAATGTGGAGATCAAGCACATACCGTTGATGCAGATCAGATCAGAGGGTTGTCGTTGAGTCTTAGAATGGAACTGCAGTTAAGACTTTCACTTGGCGACTTTGAGATTGCTTTATCTCTGAGTCTCAGAATAGAACCTAAGTCATGCCAAGTCTAGTTAAGTCTTTTATTTGGAGATTGCGAGATAAGTTGTATCTCTAAATCTCATGATCAAACCAAGGTTAAGCTGAGTATCTAAAGACTTGGAGATATAAAATATTTATGTGCCCTGGGTTAAAGGCTAGGTTAAAGACAAGATTCAGATGTAAGTTTGATCGGATGGTCGTCGCTTTGCCTCCATGCAGAGATCAAACACTAGGGATCCATCAAGGCATCGTGACCATTTGACACATGGACAGTGGGGCCACCTTTCTTCGAGGGTTGAAGGCTTGTTAATCTATAGTATGGTTTTTTTTTATCATGTCGCTGGCAAGTGGTCCCACAATAGTGTGTCCCACTTTTTTGAACATCCTGATTTTTGTTGAAATTGCACATTTTTAAGAAAATATGATTATTTAAGCCTTAAGAGGTCTCATTTGAAGGAGTAAATTCAAAATGGCTAAATAAAAGCCTCTTGGATCAAAATCCATTTGGTATAATCCCTCTACTCCTCACTCACACCTATAATAAAGTCTCCTTTGAACCCATCAAAATGCTGACAAAAAATTGCTTTGACATTAACTTTTTGTGGGATCAAATAAATTCATTTGAAAAACCCAAATACAGGATGATAGTACTCCGAGAAATCTTTCCAATGATTATGAGTTATATACATTGAGTTTATTGAGACTTTTCTTTTTAAGTTTTACTAAACATAGGTTGTTTGACCATTTAGCGACTTCTCTGTTCGACGCTTATGGAAAAATAGTAAATTAGGGGAAAAAAATTATGAAAAATATCTAGGAAATAGGTATTTATGTTATCTTTCTATCAAAAAAAGAATAAATGAATTTTGATATATAGAGATAGAGTTAGAGCGATCCAAGTGAACCTATGTCAAAATTATAATTAATGTCACTTCATAACTCAATAAAGTATTAAATATTTAACCAAATTGAATGAAACCAAATGGATTCCTTAGATATTTGTGTTACAAACCTAAATTCAAAATAATTACATTCTTATCAATTTTATAAAAAAAGTTATGTTGATCAAAGTGAGTATCACTCCTGAAAAATCTTAATTTTTTACAAAAATAATTCTTGAAGGCGAAGGAAAAATGGATACAAATAAATTCCAATTTTTTTAAATTATATATATATTTATAAACTAGAAAAAAAATGCTAAAAGTCACTAGTTTACATCATCTTAAAATTCTTAATGGTTTTACGATAATAGATGTCCGAAAGCAAAGTTTTTTTTCAGAATGTTCATTTCAGTGTCAAAGTTAACCAAAAAGTGGGACACAGTTTTGTGAGATCACCCTGGCGCTTTGCCTTAATACAGAAGGTGCTCACTATTTAACGTTCAAGGCATTGCACCACGAAGACACATGTCCTTCCCAGTTAAGTGGGACCTGCGATTGCAATTAAAAGGCTTAAGGTTAATGCCTAGTTTGGTTGATGTTCATCGTGTGGTCGGCGTTAAGCCTCGAAGCTAGGATGCATGACGGATAGCCATTGAGGCATTGCGCCTTCCTGTCACGTAGCAATTTGAGATCCTAAGCTCGCGGGTAACTTAAAGAAGATCGATGGCTCTATTTTAAAAGGAGATAAAGTCTTGTCCTAGGCCATCGATGAGTTTTTCCGCACCACCTCTGGCCGTTACAATTAGATATTTTAAATATTCAAATCTTATCTTAGGGATTTCATGACGGTAGCGCGATTTTTCAAGTTGCAGACAGGGTAGATGGATCAAGCAGATTTTCCGGTCGAAGTTATGGTGACGCGAGATATCTCCAAGACATATCAGATTGTCTGGGATATTTTCAAAGGTGCATTAATGAATAGACTTGACCATTTTAGGGTTTTTGGTTGTTCTCAAGAATTTCTTTTGTAACCCTAAGTTTTCTGATCTGATCTGATTAGATCGACTCCCAAGCCTTGGTGGTTGAGGAGTTTGTATATAAATAGTTTTAGAAGCTTTGGTAAATAGTTTTTTTGGGCTTATGTAAGGCTTTATGTGACATTTTTCCTGTCCTCAAGTTTTCATATGTCTATAATTTTCTTTGAAGCATAATACAATGGTTGATTGTTGGAGAAATCTTTGAGTTACCTTAGTCCTCTTTCTTTTCTACATTTTCGTGTACATTATGAATGATTGATGAAGATAATCTTGTGAAAATATTTCATTCCCCTGTTTTCTTGTCTCATTTCAGTACCTTCATGTTGGAGAGAATGTTTTCTTGTAGGTCATAGTCTGTGTCTATTTCCTTGAAGCTATTTTTGTGAAAATTTTTCATTTTCCTAAATAGTTTCATCTCAGACCCTTCTATGAAACACTTTTGCAAGCCTATTCAGAAAGTTGTGCTTTCTTTTATTCAAAGATCTCATGCTAACCCTTAGCATTTTTTATACGATTCATGTCATATCTAGTGTATCACCTAATAGATTAGTTTCTTGTTTTATTGTCTTCCAGTTTTCTTCTATCTCTTTTCCTCCCAAGTTTTAGTTCAAGTTTCAAGAGCAGAATAGGTGATTATCTAAAAGGAACCGACCTAGAACTTGAAGGTTTCACTTCAAGTTTAGCAAGGTCCCACAACCTAGAAGTGAATCCCATGTTATACCATATCACTAGACTCTCGAGTTTGTTAGGGTGCAAATTTGGTGTATAACAATTGCATTATTTCCACTAAATTTGGCAATATTGTCCCTAATGTCATTTGAGATAATATTTGGCTGGCCAAGAATACCATCAAAAAATAATTGTCTATACCTCTCCAAATGAATAGGCATCCTTTGAAAACCAGTGCCAAGGCTCTAACTACTACTACTACCAGCACCTAAACTTTGATGACCAGAAGTACCACCTACTCCACTTGCTCCTGAACGTGCTCCAAGGCCTTGGGTTGAACCCAATATCTGGGCATTTGAATTGACATTAGTGGCATGAACCTTAAAATTAGATCCAGGCATGCCTTGAGAAGCTATAGTATTATTATTTTCCAACTTAGTATGAGTGGAAGAATTTAAGAAAGAAATCTTCCTTTTCATTTTAGTAGTAGAAGCTTCTAATTCTTCTCTTTCCAACTGCTTAGCAATATCATACTTGGATTTCCTTTCTCTCACCAATTCCATATCAAGCGAGAAAATATTTTGAGACACTCCTTCATTTTTAGGTCCATAAATTCTTATGCCAGTAATTTTATGTTTTCCCTTATCGGCAACTGTCTGGCTTGCATTGGTTTCTGGTGGGTCTTGTAGAGAAGCTTGAACCTTAGGAGGCCTCTGACCTTCATAAGTAAGAACATGCCACAATACAAGGCCCTCATCCTTGAGATCATTTTTTTCAACAGATATTCTCTCTCTTTGCATTCTTTCGTTATGGCACTCACATCACATAAAAGTTCCCGATTCAAACCCTTGAATCCCTCTTTCAAACCCTGATTTGTCATTTTTAATTGGGAAATCCTTTTCTTCAAAATTTCTCTTTCAATAATGGCATTTATAATTTTTTCCTCTCTATCCTTCTCATTTCTTTTTTTGAGAAGCATTTCTTCCTTCAATTCCCTTTTTAAAAGATCAATATCCCCATAAAATTCTACTATATCAGAACTCGAGGAGTCATGTAAATTTATCAACTCATCCTCTCTTTGGTCCTCAACTTGCATATAAGGAGTATCCATTAGATTTGAAGAAAATTCCCCATGTTTGGGGACCTAACAGGTTGAGAATCACAACTTCTATCCTTTTTTTTCTATCCCCTTTGTATTGGACTTGGATTATTCCTTTTTTTTGTGTACTCTCTTGTATATGGGCATCATACAAATTATCAAATTAACCCACGCTACTAGATTCAAAACTCAATGAAGCATTAGTACTTTTCTCTGAGATAGTACCTAGGGGTTGACTTGGACCTTCAGACCTAGGTTTCCAAGAAGAAGCATTACTAGGTTCTCCCTTCTTAGGCCAATTCCTTTTGGGAGCTTTAGGGAGCTCACCCTCTAACATACCTTCATGGTGTTTCTTCATGTATGCCCTTGTGTTTCTCATCCTAACCAAAATGAAATCCCCAAAAAACTTGATCTGCTAATGTTTCTCTTAGAAAAATTAAAACTAATAACTCAGAGTCGCCACCCAAGCCTTGTTGGGAAAAGATTTGAGTCTTCACTTTGAAAATACTAACAAAGTATAATCTAATGAGATAACAACATACAACTGTGATTTTCAAAATGTTAACATGATAAAACAAGAGTTTCAAGGAAAACCTTTTAAATTGCACACTTTCCTTGAAGTCCCCAGTAGAGTCGCTAATCTATTGGCGCTTTTTCTTGCAGAATCTGGTGCATCAGCAATTCTTGACTCCATGTGACCCAATTTATGATTCTATCAAGTAAAAGTCCAACTAACAAGGATTAAGTCCTCCTACACTTCAAGCTCCACACACTCAGGAGGGTGTACCTAATTTGGTTCACTGTTCCTCATCAAACCACATAGTGGATATGTGTCTTACACACAGATATTCAATATTCAGATATGAAAACTATAAAGTAAGCTTTGATTTATTTTAAAATGTTGTCATGCAACCCTAAACCTGACTAGTGTAGAATCCTAGGGTACATAGTCAATTTGAATGGCTTTCCACCACACTAGATTAGTGAAAACTAGTTGAAGCCCAAGAAAGATCAAGATGCCTTACAACTTACTTTCTACAACTTAATTCATAATTTATCAAATTCACATGCAATCTTTAAAACCCATGAAACTTGTTCTTAGGAATTACACTCCCCTTAGAAATAACTTTAAAACAGATTACAATTTTCCTTACAAATTCATGAACTCGAAATGCCTTACAAATTCATGAACTTGAAATGCCTTACAGATCAAACTCATAAGAATTCAAATTATTCACATGAAGACAATTGAAAATCAAGAAGGGATTCCAAATACATTTTCATTAATCAATATTTCTTCAATACATTAAGTACTTTCTCAGAATACAAAAACTCAAATACAAAAGTCTAGACCAAAACTTGCAATTCAGTCTTGATTGATCATTAATTGACTGACCCTTTTACAATAATTCCTCCTACTATTTATAGCTCTAGCAATCTTGGAATCTTGTTATGGACCAGGATACAACAAGCTACGGATTTCTAGGTAAAGACAAAATTTGACTCATCCTTAAAGACAAGAATACAATAGAACCAACCATCGAGTTGTTGCAAGATTTCAATGGCAACTTTCTCATTTGACCGCAGGGCATTTGTAACAACTTCAAATTTCTTCTACCTTTGCCAAGTGGAACCCTTGTCTTCATCCTTTCATCCACTAAATCTTTTGCAACTATTGAATATCTCAAGAAGTTAGAGAATTGCCACCTGTTAAAAGAACTGTGGCATGTTCATGTTTCTTGAATTTATCTAGGGTATATCTCCGCTTCCATGCTACAAACACCTCATCACTGGGCCAAGGGAAGTAAGAAATTTCAATCTTCTTTCTTTTTAACTCATCCAATTATGTTTTCATCCGCTGAACTTCTTTTCTCCAACCGATTGATCTTTCTTCAAAAGATTCCAAAAAAAAAAATTATCTGCATCCACCATAGCAGACTCGGGAACAGACCCATCATAAAGGCAGAAAAGACAGAACATCGACTAAGGTTACAAAATATATGCAGATCTGATGATGTACCCAAGTCACCACCACTTCTCAATATAAATGCACTCTGAGCCATCAAATTTCCACCCAAACAACATCCCATGACTGCATAAATGTGATCCAAAGGATCAGATTCATCCATCTACCCTCTTGCAACATGAAACGCAAAACCACCGCTTCAAAAGCCTCTAGAAAATATTCAAAAATTCAAATATCTATTATAACGGTCAACCCTAGCATGGAAAACACATCCAACAACCCAGATTGAATCTCATAAAACAAGTTTAAAACATGATCGTTGATCTTCCATTTACTGGCACCTCCACATAGCAATTCGGTCCCACTAGACTTTTTGAACACGCGTCAACTAGGTGTGAACCCACGATGAATAACCTTTGCGCATCTTTGCATAGTGGAATCATGCCAACCATTATATTTTCTTTAATTTGACTGTCCTTTATCTCTTTAAAATCCCAGACCCACGATCTCAGATGGCTACGTGTCGCAAAGGGGCGATGTCGCAGTGAATAAACTTCTTGCATCTTTCGTTCACGGGATTACGTCCACTATTAGATCAAATCTGATCCGCTCGATCCTTATCTTTACTACATCCCTGACCATGTCCCATCATTTTGCTACATGGTGCAAAGCCATGATTCCTTGAACACTAAACATTGGGCAACTTTTGATTAAGGAATCACGCCAATCATTTGATGAAAGCATATCCGACCGAACAATATCTCTTTTCAAAGCCCTTGGACCCATGATTTGATCAGGACACATGTCAACAAAGCATGATTTCGCGGTGGATAAAAAACAAGCATCTCCACATCAAGGCATCACGCCATCTACTAGATTAATTCAGATCTGACCACACATTAACTTCCTTTGGCTCTACCCTGGTCCCACCACTTTCCACATGTCGTACAGGCGTGATGTTGTGAAGGATATCATCCCTGCAAGTTTTGATCTCAGAAATGTGCCAACGGTTTGATCAACTCAGATTTGACCAGACTTTATCTTTTCTCTATCTTAGAAGAAGAGGGCCCCATGATCTCAGAGTGGACACTTGTTGCCCAAGCATGATTCCTTGAAGAGTAAACTGGCTGCATCTTGTGATCAAAGCATTACGCCCGTCGCTGGATCAAAACAAACTTGCTCGACATATTGCAATAAATAAAACACCGTGGGGACTTTTAAACTTAGGAAATATTAAATAAAGCCCCGCTAAGATGTAGGAGTTAAAAAGGAAAGGTCCCCCGCACAATGACTTAAATCCCATGGGGAAAAAGACTTAAGTGGCCCAAAAAGGTAATGCAAAATTATAAGGAACGAGAGACTTAGGGTTTTTGAAACAAAAATTAACCAAGGGTTTTAAATAAAGGGTAACCAAAACCAAAAAACAAACAGGACCACAGGTGAGAGCATAAACATAGCATATAGAGACTTAGCACTAGAAAATTTGCCCCTAACAGGATGCCTCCTATTACACGACAGGGTCGTAAACATGGACGAGGTCGTCAACATACCCCATCAATTCATGAGGAAGTACAACTTGAGGTTGAGGTTCTTGGGGGAAATCAAGATCCTCCTCCTTAACCACCTCTGAATCCAAAAGCAGACATACTATTGGCACTACAAAACCTTGCCGGAATTATCTTGGATAGGATTCCTCTAGTTGTACAGCAGAATATGCAGCAGGATAGAGAAGGAAAAAGGTCCTCAGCTAGAGAACAGAGTAAGAGTCCACCTCCTAGATTTGTTGAGGAACAGGCAGAGCACGAGATTGGTTCCATTGGGGGACCAGAGCCTCCACCCAGGATTGAGGCTCGAAGGTTTGAGAGAGAACCCCCAGATATAGGGGATTGTATTAGAGAGTTGATGTGGCTCTAGCCACCTCTATTCTTAGGGGCTACAGATGGGACAGAGGCTGAGTCTGGGCTTCTGAGTCTTGAGAGGTGCTTTGGGTTGAGTTCCTATGGGAGAAACCTTAAAGCACAATTTTATATTCACCTTCTTAGAGAAGGAGCCTCCACTTGGTGGATCACAAGGAATTCAAGGGGCACATAGTTATAGATACCCTGACTTGGGATGCTTTCCTTGAGATATTCAAAGCTAGGTATCTCTCAGAATAGTTCAGACAACATTGTATGGATGAATTCCATGATCTCCAGCAAAGGGGACTCTCAGTAGCCCAATATGAGGGCAGGTTTATTGATCTCCTCCCTTATGTGGAGTATATGAGGGATGAGAAGCTACAGGTCAAATGATTCATCAAGGGGTTGAATCTTGCGATAGCGTACAAGGTACGCATCGTACCGCTAGGAGACTTACGATTCACAGTTGATAGAGCCTTGGTAACTGAGGAGATAGTCAAAGGACCATAGGATGCATAGGATAGGTCTCAGAACCATAATCCCACACCCCAGGCTATGGGATATCAACGACCCCCATGGAAGGGGAACTAGAGGTACTCTTCAGGATCATTCACGACCCCATAGCCGCAGCAGCCACAACATTCTCAGCAGAGCCAGAGACAGAGGCCACCACAGGGACAACAAGGCTCTAAGCCAAAGCAGTAGTAGACATAGGGTCCTAGGAATGACCAGAGACCTCAGGCACCTTATACACCTCCAGCACAAACCTAGTAGTCCTCTAGGGGTGGGTAAAACAGGTCCTCTAGGACCGCACATTCATAGTACTCTAGACCTCCGGGTGTGCAGGCTCAGGCACGTGGGTCATGTTACACTTGTGGTGCCATGGGGCACATAGCTAGGAAATGTCCTCAGGGAGGAAGTCAGTGACCATCTATGTCTGAGCCTATAGTTGGCAACATGGGCGAGGCCCATAGAGTATTTGCAACGGTTGATAACTGCGAAGCGGAGCACCAGGTTATCGTCATTGAGGCCACAGGTATGATCAGAGGTAGTGATGTTTCTATCTTATTTGATATAAGAGCTACTGACTCCTTTGTTTCTCCATCGGTTGTGGAGTGTTGAGGGCTAGTGGTAGCTAGGAAAGATGTTAGATGAGAAGTCGAGTTAGCCTCAAGAGCTAGAGTTTTTGTTACCTCAATGGTTAGAGACTTTCCAATTAAGATTGTTGGCATAACCACCATAGTAGACCTCATAGTTACTCCTCTTGGATCTTATGGCCTAGTACTTGGCATCGATTGGTTATGTGTCCACAAGGCCAAGTTAGATTCTCATCAGAAGAGGATAGAATGTATGGATGATGATGACATTGCTACAGTAATATTAGGAATCCAGAGATCTGTATCTCTCTGTGTGATTTCTGCTATGCAGCTCAAGCGATGCATACGGAAGGGATGTCACTTGTACGCTATCACCATCAGTGATAGAGACAACAAGGCAGAGAAGGAGCCCTCACTAGATGACCATCGCATTCTTCAAGAGTTTTCATATGTGCTTCCATCAGAGCTTCCCAGTATGCCTTCTCGTATGGCAGTTGACTTTCACATAGAGCTTGTACCAAGAGAAGAGCCAGTTTCCAGAGCACCTTATAGGATGACCACTAATGAGCTTAATGAGCTCAAGATATAGCTTGAGAAACTATTAGAGAAATGACACATCCGTCCCAGGGTTTCTCCATGGGGTGCACCAGTGATCTTTGTATTGAAGAAAGATAGATCTCTTAGGTGTGCATGGATTACCGCCAGTTGAATAAAGTAATCATCAAGAATTGGTATCCACTTCCTAGGATTGATGACCTGTTTGATCAGCTGCAGGGTGCCTGAGTGTTCTCAAAGATAGACCTCAAGTCGGGATATCACCATTTGAGGATAGTGAATAGTGATATCCACAAGACTGCATTCCACACTAGCTATGGCCACTATGAGTTCATTGTGGTTACATTCGGTCTTATGAATGCTCCGTATATATTAATGAGTCTCACGAATGGAGTATTTTTTACCTACCTTGAAATTTTTATTGTCGTGTTCCCTGATGATATATTAATATATTCTAAGAATGAGAGAGAGCACGAAGAGCACATGAGACAAGTCTTGCAATGCTTAAAGGACAATCAGTTGTTTGACATCTTGTCGAAGTGTGCACTTTTCAGGCCAGAGGTCAAGTATTTGGGGCATGAAATATCTGGTGATGGGATCTTAGTAGACCCATCACAGATAGATGCTATTATGGATTGACCAACACCTACCATTGTGACTGGGGTGAGAATTTTCATGGGTCTAGCCGGTTATTATAGATAGTTTGTTGAAGGTTTCTCTTGAGTGGCACACCCCATCACTTCTCTTCGGCGAAAGGGAAAGAAGTTTGAGTGGACTGAGCAGTGTGATAGAGATTTTTAGGAGCCCAAGAGAGAACTTACCAGTACACCTATTCTCGTTGTGCCAGAGACTTCAGCAGATTTTGTAGTTTGCACAGATGCTTCTTTGAATGGTTTAGGAGCAGTTCTTATGTACAGTGGACAACTTATAGCCTATAAGTCTAGGAAACTAAAGACTCGCGAGCTCAACTACTCTACCCATGATCTTGAGCTTCCAGTAATGGTACATGCCTTAGTGAGATGGCGACATTTCCTCTTAGGACATCGGTTTGAGCTTCATTCAAACCATCAGAGTCTTCAGTACATCTTCACTCAGCCAAACCTAAATGCTCGGCAACGGAAATGGATGGAGTTCTTGTGCGAATATGATTTTGATGTCCATTACATCAAGGGGAAAGAGAACATAGTCATAGATGCCTTGAGTAGGAGACGACATGAGCTTTCTTCTATGTCCACAGGCATGGATTTGAGAGGTCGCATTCTTCAATACTTACATCAGGATGAAATGTATGCAAAAGTTAGTGAGCTAATTCAATCTTAGAGACCCCTTGAGGGAAAGTATTCAGAGTATACATTGGATTCTTATGGGCTCTTACATCATGGAGGACACATCTATATACCTTCTTCTGGACGATTGCATGAGTTTGTGATGCTAGAGGCTCATATAGCCCCTTATGCAGCACATCCCAGAGTTAAGAAGATGCATGCTGATTTGAGACAATTGTACCATTGGTCCAGCATGAGATTGCAGATTGCTAAGATAGTAGCTAGGTGCCTAGAATGCCAGAGGATGAAGGTGGAGCACCATCATCCTGGTGATCTTCAACCTCATGAGATACTGGTGTGGAAGTGGGACACCATTTCTATGGACGTCATTTTTGGTCTTCCTATGTCATCTCACCGCCATGATGCCATCATGGTGACAGTAGACAAGTTGACCAAAGTGGCTTACTTTTAGCCTTTGTGTACTACCCTTACTGCACCATCAGTGGCATAGGTGTTCTTGCAAGATATAGTCAGAATTCATGGTGTACCTCATTAGATCATTTCAAATAAGGATTCTCTCTTCACTTCATCCTTTTGGAGAGAATTGCAGGCAACTATGGGCACTAGGCTCAATTTCAGTACAGCCTACCACCTTGAGATAGATGGATAGACTGACAAGGTCAATTAGGTGTTAGAAGACATGCTACGCATGTATGTGATGGACCATCAAACCCGGTGGGAAGAATACCTACACTTAGTTGAGTTTTCCTACAACAACGGGCATCATACATCCTTGGGTATACCTCCATACCAGGCATTTTACGGTAGACCATGCAGGACCCCACTCAATTGGGATAGGATCGAGGATAGAGTTTCCATTGGTCCTAAACTAGTTAGAGATATGGAGCAGCAAGCGACCTTGATTAGACAGCGTCTCAGAGAGGCTCATGATAGACATAAGAAGTATGCAGATGCGAAGAGGATAGATAAAGCCTACTTAGTTTGAGACAGAGTCTTCTTGAGAGTGCAGCCGCATAAGAGTAAAATCCATTTTGCAAAGGGCTCTAATCTTGCACCTCGATTTGTTGGACCTTTTGATATCCTTGGGAGGATAGGACTAGTTGCATATCATTTAGCTTTGCCACCTAGCCTATCACGCATCCATGATGTGTTTCATGTTTCAGTCTTGCGGAAGTATATTTTTTATGATTCTTATGTGATAGATTGGGATGCCTAGCAGGTGGAGTTGGATGGACAGTTGGTTTTGGAGCCCATTTGAATATTGGCTCGACGGATGTTGGCCCTTCGAGACTGAGATTTGGAACAGGTTAGGGTCTAGTGGGATTGTTATGATGAGGTTACAACTTCATGGGAGGATGCAACATAGATGAGGCCACGGTTCCCCCACCTCTTTGATGAACTCTAGGAGGATGTTCATGCCTAGATGGAGAGGATGTGAGGCCTACCCCAGCCTATGAAATCTTAGCACTATTTTCACTTGTTATGCTCTAAAGTTGATACTCATTTTTTATATAGTTGGACTATTGGGACACACATATTGCTTTATGGATATGTTGAATTCTTTGCTTGTATGCAGTACCTAAATATGCAATCAGGGTACTTATGTAATACTCTATGTTAGTGATGTAGATTTCCGTTTATGATTTATCTTTGATGATGTAGTATGTAGATGTTATCATGATATAGATTGGTTTAGGGAAATCATGTTATGCTTATTTAATTAAATGCAAATGTAGTTTAGATTTCAAAGAGTTATTGTTTAATGCAAGTGTTAGTGCATGATAAATTTCGTCATGTTTTATATGATGTTATATTGGACCTCCTGATGTGTGCAATGAGTGTGCGGGAAATTTGACCATGGTTCTAAAACAAGGACTCAAAATTGAACCTATGTGAATTCTATGAATATGAAGGTTTTGTTTGTACGCAGATACATGAAGCTCGTTGTTTAGTCTTTTATTCGTAAAAGTAACTTGTTTGATTGTATTTAAATTCAGTAATATATTTTTAATTAAGTCATGCCTTTTGTTAATATGTTGTGTCAATTTTGACAAACGTAAGTGCTTATGTGTTGGCATGGCTAGTAAATAAAACTAGAGGGTTACCTAGTGTAGTACCCAAGATTACCTTGGGTTAGGAAGCTTCTAGATGGGTCAACTTGAGTTGGAATTCGTGAGTTAACTTTGGGTGGAGTTTAGGAGGGTCTTTTGGGCTCCCATAAAGTAACTAGGGTAAAAACTAGCTACCCCACATGGTACCTTAGGGGTTAAGGGTCCTTTTCAGTCCATTAACAGCCTTTAAAATCATTTATGACACCCCTAAAGTCTCCATTTTGAAGAGTTACAAGTTTGGAGAGTTGGAAAACTTTGGTTAAGCCATCCTTTCTTTCCTTGTAATCATTTAACTCCATTTATGGAGAAGGAATGCAAGTTGGAGATGGGATGGGTTAGGGTCTCTTCCCCATTAATGATTCCTGATATTTTAGGGAGAAGGCCTTTATAGGGGAGATTTTAGTGAGAGCTTGGGTTGTTCACCCACTCTCTACTTTTAGAGACAAGTTTAGTTTAGAAGGAGGATATGGGGAGAAGGAAGAAGGATTGGAAGGAAAATCTGTTCACAAACCACCATTCATTTTGCCATAGCTTGGATCTAGGTTGGCTTCTTAGTGTAAAAAGTATAGATGTGGTTTATGTTGGTAGATAGCTTAGAGCTCCATTAATGGACTCTTGTATGTAGTTTTGTTTACTCCATGTATGTTTTTCTTTTGAGTTCATGATTATGTAGTATTTCATTTTGTGCTCATCATTGTTTTGGGAGTCTTCAAGGCACACATACCCTTGGGAGGGCAGAGTAACCTTGAAGGGGTGATAGGTTGATACACTAGGTAGTGGAGAATCTCCCATGTGTGGAGGGTAGACATGGGTGTATTTGGTTCCCATGATGCCAAGCAAGCCTGAGGGCACCAGGGGCTCATAAGGAGAAGTTTTGATGGTTGGAGGCCATGGTTTTGCATCTTGAGAAAGTTGGTTTGTTCAAGTCCATGTGTGGCTTGTTTTTAGTATTGTGTGCTTTGGCATCAAGTCCTGAGCTAGTCCACTATCACCCCACTTTGGAGAAGGCCTCTTGGAGACCTTCTTTTTGTTGAACCATGGAAGAGAAATTTCTTGTTGAGCTTGTGAGTGTTCAATTTTTTTGTGTATGCCTATTTGTATCCTTCCCTTCTTTTATATGTGAAGGTACATGTGACATTCACACCAACTCATATTCGGTAAGTTTAGGACCTTGCAGACAGTCTACAACTAAGTTTAGTGAAAAGTGCAATGTACAGGTCAGGTAAGGTGACCTATTCCCAGGAATAGGTCGAGTAAGGCAACCTCATCCCTTCCAACTTGTATCAAATTGAAATCAAAAGTTTGTAGTGTTGGGTGGATATTTTGCAACCAACTAATTTTAAGGATCAATTACAAAATAGTGGTTCCAGCTAGAGTGTGTGAAACACAGTCTCTCCTAATTATAAGGGAAAACTTCCCCTTCTTATTGCTACTAGAGTCAACAAAACATTTAACTACTATTTACACTAAGCTAAATAAGGGTGGGACATTCATCCTATTCTCTTATTTCAGAATAGACGTTACCATTACAATACGATCTTTAATTAATGGTGCATTTCACTTACAAAGTATTCGTTGGAGCAATAATCCTTAGAATTGAAAGATTAGACGTAAGAATAACATTCAACATACTAGCAACTTTCAGTTACTTAGGATTTCACAAAATCTCAAAGACTTTCAATGACCCCTGATGAGTTTATGAGAATAAGATTGAAACACATGTGTAGCTCAAAGTCTCCAACACATATTTCACCTTGCATGAACAAACGAAGAAAATGAAGCAACACAAAGTCTGCAAGCTTTTCCCTTGCTTGAGTGTTCTATGTTAATCTTAGACTTGATAAGCGGCTCAAAGTCTCCAACACGTATTCCACCTTGCATGCACAAACGAAGAAAATGAAGCAACAAAAAGTCTGCAAGCTATTCCCTTGCTTGAGTGTTCTATGTTAATCTCAGACTTGATAAGCAGCTCAAAGTTTGCAAGACCAAACTTGAAACCAAATTATAACATTGAACGCAATATGCAGCTCAAATTTTGCAAGATTGAGTTCAAATCCCTCTTGAAAAAAATGTACAAAACTCACAATCAAGTCAAGAAAATGTTGTCACATGACAGTTTGGATTGGCACAAAGTCTCTAAAAATCCTGTCTCTTTTATTGAAAGCAATCTAATTTAAATCTAAGGTCATAGTCTTAGAGTGCATTTGCAAACTGGTACAATTCAGTTGTCGTGCCAAAAGATTAAAAAAACAATGACGCACTCTCCTATATATAGGTGAGGGACTGAGAGAAAAAGGTGGGAGAAGTCCAACTAATATTGAATTTTTCCACAACTAACTATGAATTATTCAAATTATTGTCCTAATCTATCTTGACTTGCAATTTGTTTACATGTAATTAAAAGATGCAAATTACATGCAATTTGTCGAAAAGCAATTACAAGTGCATAAATGAAAACTAAGCTAAGTGTCTAACAAGACATGACTCTATGTACATCATCCTTTGTCAAATTCCTTATGTTGCTATGGGATGCTCTGTGATTGAAGTACTCGGGTTTGGTGGAAGCGTCTTGAACTGCAACAGGAACTTGCATCCTTGATAGTTTTGTGTCATAATGGCCTTTACCAAGAAAGCATCTTTTCAATGTTTCACAACTCAGCCTTGAAAGCATTCTATGTTCTCAATCATTCTATCATGTGATTGTTCTAGCTTTGTGTCCTCCAAAATAAGGCCAATGCCTTGATTTTTTGATTGGGTAGATCATATGTGCAAATAGGAGAAACCATGGAACGTTCTTCAAGAGAAGAAAGCTGCAAAGCAAAGAAGCCACACTTGGGAAGAACTTTGGGAAGAATATTCACAAATGAAAAGATCATTTTTGCTCTTTGCATACTTATGAGAAGTATTTTGACTTGCACTTGCAATCGTGTCTTAGAGACCTGATTTTAAGTGACTTTCTAGTGCATTTAAACCCAAATTCGGGTTTTGGAATATCAACTGCAAGTAGTGGGAACTAGTCTATATTTTACAAGTGTAAAATATGCCTCTTAAGGCCAAATTCAAATCTTGGAAAATCCATTACCAATTTGGGAAGAACATGGGAAGTTCATACATGCCATGGGAAGAACCAAATTTGGGAAGATCCTTTTTGCTTCGTACAACATGAATTTGCAACATTCGAGGGGAAGAAAATGTGTTGCAACTCGCAAGTGAGGAGAAGAACCTTTTATTTTTGTATTTTTGTGTTCAATTTGGAAAAACATTCTTCCATCTCCTAGGGTAGTACTAGTTCTTTAGATGAAGTTCTCTCACATAGCTAAGGTGAGACATCTGGGATGTGCAAACATCTCTTCTTTGGCATTAGTGTTCTTTGTCAAATCTATTTGCATCTTGACGCCATTGATTTTTGTTGTGTTGAGGAAGGTAGCAGACCCTTTGGTGTTGCAACTATCTTCATTATCACTAAGATAGTCTTTGTATTCTTATCCATTGAGTACTTAAAATGGATCAAAACAAATAATGAATCCATATTGATGACTGAACCCAAAACACCTTCAGATACAATAATTGGTGAGAACCATTTGTAGAAGGAAGAGAACATATTGCAACACATTGGAAACTTCTTTCCCATTGCAGAACATGAATTTGCTTCACATCTTTGCTTATAACCTCCAAGTAAAGTGAGATTTTGTGTCTTATTTCCTATTTAGAAAAGTAACTGATATAACATATTTTTGACACACACTTAGCACAATTCCATCTCATGGAATATAAGAAAGCAAGACTGAAAGGATTGTTGACACACAAAAATTACACACTTAGCACAATTCCATCTCATTTATGACTTTGATGTCATGGAATATAAGAAAGCAAGACTGAAAGGATTGTCATTGCCCATGGTTCTCCCAAGAACCATGTTTTCTTTCCAAAGTTGTTCATTACATCTGCTTTGATGTCATGTTTTATTGAACACTATTCTTGTTGTATATCACTGCCATACCACATTGTTAACAACAGTCTGATTGCTCTTTGCCCCATGGCTTATTGTTGTTCTAGCAGCAATGTCTCACTATACTGTACTTATATTATTAGCTGACCATGACAATATTGAACACTGTTTTATGCTCCTTTATGACATGTCATTTATTTGTCACTTGTTTTTATCTCCTCACTCATGCATGGCATGTCTCGCGCTATCAAGGACTTAATCTAATTCCTCATTGAATTTTCTTCTTCGCTGTTTTTTGTAAGTATCTTGTCTTCTTGATAATCATGCTCCCATATGTGATTATCGATAGTGGAACGAAAAAGTTGTAATTCAAGAGATAAGTTGATTAAGTC
>MU223456.1:1303684-1348573 GCA_018584345.1 Thuja plicata | reverse complement strand
AACCAATTACATCCTCTGGATATTGAAGTTACAAATATAATTTCGAAAGAATTACATCGTTATCATATTTTAAAAAAAAGTTATGTTGATCAAAGTGACAGTCACTTCTTAAAATCACAGTTTTTTTTACAAGAACCACTTTTCGAAGGAGAAAGAAAAATGAATTTTAATGAATTTTTTTTTTTTTTTAAAATATATTTATAAACTAGAAAGAAAATGCTAAAATACCCTAGTTTACATTATCTTCAAATTCCTTATAGTTTTCCGGCAATAGGTGTTCGAAAATGAAGTTTTTTCTCAAAATGTTGATCTCTGTGTCAAAGTTGGCCAAAAAGTGGGACACACTATTGTAAGATCACCCTACAACTCCCTTTTATTAATTTGAGGATGTGCAATAGTATAACTTTCCAAATAATGATTTGAATGCATGGATAACAAATGAAAATTCATACCTCGATTGTAAATGTGAAAATAATGGTGTATTATATATGATTCGATCGATTAAATAAGAATGCATTTCAATATTAAGTCCATCTATAGAATGTTGATGATTGAACCACAATCAATCATTATCCTTATCTCAATGGCTATGCAATTTATAATTAAATCTATATGCATTTCACTATGCAACAAGAAATTACTGAATATGTTTGTAATCAATTAACAACATGCATTATATTTATATGATACGACGGAGTAATTAAAAGGAAATTAAACTTGATAACTAGATGTCGATTCTAGACTCAAGCACAATGATTCTAGACAAGCACAATAAGTAAATGTTGTGATGAATCTTTCTTGACAATGGTTTTTCAAAACAAAATATGCAGAGAGTTCAACCAAGTAGTAGCGAATGTTTACCAAATGAGTCGATGAGAAAAGAAAAGGAAGGCTAGATCAAGATTTTTAACTCTGCCATCGAGTGGCAAGAAAAGTTACATAGCCATGCAAGAGGCATCCATCGTTGAGAATATTTGATTCACATATAATCCTTATGTTCGGTTTGACTATCAACACACACACACACACATTTGTGTGTACATATATACTTATACATAATACATATATGTGTGTGCGCATGCGCTAATAACTTAGGGCCAATTTACACTTTACGTGCTCAATTGCTTAACCACAATAAATACACATAAATGGTTGCTATAGAATACGACTATATGCATGTATCTACAAATGGTTGTATAAATAGCATTCACACTTAATGATCATTGGTGTGCGCGCACACACACACACACACACACACAGATATGTGTGTGTGTGTGTGTGCGCACACACATATAACCTTACAAATATGAATGAAGAGTTTCCCTTGGTTGTTCCTTTCAATCGATAGGAAAGGATCCAATGCACTTAGATTAATTAAGGGTCATATTTTTTTATTAAACACAAAGATGAGAAAAGACAACCAACTCGACATAACCAAGGCAACAACCTAACCCAAGACTTGATGACCAAATACTCAGTTATGGTTCCTGCGGCATTTCTGAATTTCACCACACATCTGCATCCCCTCACTTTGATGACTCTTTCCCTATTTGTAGGATTGATCTACTCCTACATCTATTGACAAAGAAGGATTAGTCATCTTCATCACCATAATCATATCAGCAATAAATCATTTATAGCATTGTAAAACATTATCCATTCATGAATAAAATCTCATGTGAATATTATTGACTAAACATTTCACATAAATGAAAACATGACCATATTAATCATAATTCCTTAATTAAATAAACGAAATCCACTTAAATAACTTTATACTTCACATGAAACAGTTATTACGATTATTAAAAAGGTCCTTAAGGAAAAGATGTAACAAAGATGAGAAGGGAATAATAAGTGGTTGTTATGAAGCCCCAGGAGAGAATAAATTTTCTAGAAAGCAAAGTGGATGAAAAAAGGGAGGAAATGGAAAATACAATAGTGTCCTTGATAAGGATCATAAAAGGGATAATGAATAGGGTTGTTATCGGGATTTCCACTAGCCAGTCTAAAATTAAAAAGTAACTCAGGAAGAGAGGTAGCAACAAAGGAACTAGAGGACTGGAACCACAGTCTGAGTAGATGGGAAAATGAAAGGAGGCACTGCGGGAATTTCATAATAATTAGGACTTCACCGATGTCCCAAAGAATTCTACTTAGTCTTTTTTTCTCTATTTACTACATTTTGATCTGGGCCTGCATGCTATTGTTGTTTATCAATCTATGGACTCTTTCAAGAATGGTTATGTGTAGCTATAAAGACCTTTATCGTTATGCATAAATTTGGCTTTAAGATTATTTGGTTAAGGTTTTTTATTACTACATGTATCGTTAGTATTGTTTTAATCTAGAAAGGCTTGCAATTTTAATAGTGTTAATGTCTATATTATTCAACATTAGAAGTCCCTTGTGTTGTCCAATACTTCATGCTTTTTATTAAGGTAAAAGCGGTTTTTGAAGGGAACCGTAACCCTTTACAACAACAGAAAGATAGGAAAATAAAGCACAACCCTAAAGGAGACAGTTGGCGGACCAAGAGATAGGCAATATGGAACCCTCCTAGCACAAGTTACCAGCAAATAAAACCAGGAGCCCCAAACCAGCACTTCAACAGTAGCAAAAAAATGAGAAACACTAAAGCTCCAGCAGTCCAATACTTGATGTTGTTTTGATGGATGTTTCTTACTTTCTACCGTTCTTGTGTAATGGGATCAGGGCCCTTTCCCTGTGAATCTAATAAAAAATAAGGGTTTGCATTTTTGTAAAGCAACAATAGATTATTATTATTAAACCCCAAAGATTGAATACCAATATAATATCACATTAGAATAGTTTTTAGACTTTGTTATCACTAATATTCTCCATTTTCCTTATACATTCACAAAAATACAAAATGAGGAATCACACTCTATTGTGCTATATGACTTTAGGTATTTCTGATATGGTTGTGCCTACCTATTAAAGGTACACGAAAGTTATTACTACAAAATTATCTTCAAACCTTCGTCTTTTTAAAAAAAATAAAAGAGGGGTAAAAAATTTATTTAGAGCAATTAAAAGAATACAAAGAAAGGCCCCAAGGCCAGATCAAGAAATCTGAAATCCAAAGAAGAAGAGCCAAACCCATGAAGGGAACGCTTATACACCATTGTCCTCTATAATTAACTTATCCATGATTTCCCTATACTCTGGCCTCAAGGGGAACCAATCGTCCATATCCCATCCCCTAAGTTCTCTGAACCTCATTTTGCCACGCACTCAACCACCCTATTCCATTCTCGTGGAATATGACAGAAAGAAATATGATCAAGAATAGAACGTATGTGTTGGCTAAATATTTTACAAGTCACTAAGACTACAACTTGCAAAATGTGTGTTTTAGGAAGCAGAATGTGAGATTACTCTCTCCTCTTAGCAATAGGGGAGGCTCCCTTCTTACCGCAGGTGGCTTCAAGTAGAAATGAACTGTAACACATAGTTCACCTTGAAATAGTAATACCAGTGACTCGATGATTGACTTAAGAACAATCAAACGAGGCAGCATTTGATTTATCTAAAGATGAAGTGATACAATGAGCTCAAAGTCTCTTGTCCTCACCTCAAATAAGTATTCTATTAATCTATTGTCCAATACTGAAGCCCAAAGTATTCAGTCCTTGGAGTGTATCAGCTACTACTCTCTATAGTAACCCCGATCTCCTTAAACACAAAGTCTTCAGAAAACTTGGATTAAAGATGCTTCGATGATATAAACAAAGAAACTATTCAATTTGAACAAGGATCAACAAAAGCAACATAAGAATACATTCATTGATTTTCAAGACAACACAAAGTCTGTCAATCTCTATTCCTTTATTCAAATGCTTAACTCTCTTACAATAAAAACACAAAGTTTTCAGAACTCAAGAGTTTTGCCTATAATTTATTTGCACAAACAAAAGATGAATATTTACAATGAAGCCCCCTCCTTATATAGGAAAAGAGGAGAGAGGAAAGTGGAGAAGAAAGGGGAAACCCTTAACCACTTTGACTTATTCTATCCTTATCTCTAACTAACTATCTTTGAACTATTCAAAGCTTATCAACAACTAACTAACTTTGACTTATTCAATGCTGCAGGACATAATGTCCTTGCAGCATGATTACATAGACTACTTTACATATTTTCATGTAATCTCTCAAAGATTTTACACTTTTACAAAATGCATAATGAAAGTATCTAAGTGTCTGACAAGACACGACATTTATTTGCATCATCCTATGTCGGTCTTTATGCTACTACAGGATGCCCGATGATTGATGTGTTATGGTTTGGTGAAACATCTCGAACCGGAACATGAAACTGCATATCACTATGCATCATAATGGTGATCACTGAGAGGCATTTTTGTGTCTTCCTGTTTCAGTTTTGAAAGCATTCTATGCCTGGAATCATTTCACACTTTCCACCTCCCTATCTAGCTTCATCGCGTGGTTGCTCTGGCTTTGTATCCTTGCATCATGGGAAAAACATGAGAAAATCTTTCTTCAGCTTGCAACAAGAACTTGCATCCTTGAGGGGTAGACCAAACTTGATACATTTTGCAAGTGTGTGGGAGAAAGATGAAGGACGGGGTTTTTTTGTAGTACTGCATATGAATGAATAACAAGCTTTGAGTTTATGGAAGGTGGGTTTTTTTAATATCATTTGCATCTCATAAGATGAAGGTGAGCTTTTCAAAAGCATATGGGACAGCAAGCATTCTCACTTCTTTTTCAAATGGGAATATGAAAAAGGTGAGCTCTTTCGAAGGGATTGCATATGGGACAGCAAGCATTGAACTTGATATATTGAATTGTTCGATATGTATGGTGGGCTTTTTAGAAACAAATGCATATAAAAGTGAAAAGTGGGCTTTTATGGGCTGACTACATATTGGGACAGCACCTTGCTCTTTGCATTTCTTTGTGCATTTTGGGGAAGAACATCACCGAGAACGAGGTTTTTAATCCCGACTGCATATGAGAATAAATTGCATTCTCATATGCAACTTAGATAAGATGAGAGAGAAGAAGAGAGCACAAGATATTCAAAAACAAAAATGCAAACAAGAAAAGAGAAAACAAACATTTTAGTTCTCATGAATGCAAAGGGAAAAACCAAACTTCCTCTTCAAAGCAAATTCTGGAAATGGAAACGGAATTTGAAATTGTGGATTAGAGGAAATTGGCAGAGCTATATAGACCCCATAATTGACAAATTCTTGACAAAATCAAAGCCAATATCATTGGTCTTGGTTTGGGGAAGGACAAGTGTTCATCATGCATCAAAAATTGCATGAAAACAAGAAGTAAAGGGGAGGAAAACTTCAAAAATGTGCCCTATGAACATGGTATGCTTCCCTCTTCTTTGAAAGATTTAATCAAGAATGAATTTTGAAATTGAAAACCAAAGCAAAAACGTTTTTGAAGAACTCTTTGAAACTTACCTTAACTGCAGAGATTTTGGGCATGCACTGAATGAAGAAGAAAGAGTCTTTGCTTTAAATGACACCACAGCAAGCGGTTTCATCCAAAACCGCAGAGATTTGTGGAGGCAAAATGCTAAAAAGATTACACCATGCTCTTGCTGAGAAGAAAACGCAGCCTGTGGTGGAGTTTAACATTTTAATGAAAATGTTTATGTATTTCCAATGAAAAACACCGCCATGTTTAACCGTAATAACTCAAAACACTATTGCATGTTTTCCTTTGGCTTTGATTAATGCCCGATAACCATTGGTTTTTGTGGTTTTAAACAAAATAAAATACATGTTGTGCGATATGTTTTTTGATATAGCATATACTAAATTTATATGCTAAATTATTTACAAACAACGCTTTAGTCTTTACGTGAACACGGGCTGGGCATGTAAATTAATATGTATTTCAAATATAAATCAACGCCATGTAACATAAGTTATATGCCATTGTCAATAGGAAATGACGCCTTTGTATGAGGAAAAACTGCGGGTCTTCTTAATACATTTTAACTTGCTTATAGCATATGCTATCTTATGGAAAAACGACGCCATATTATATATGAGTCGTGGGCCTTTAGAAACCATCGCATTTTAATATAGCATATGCTTTGTATATGCTCAGTTTTAAGTGAGACTCCCAGCTGCGATTTTTAACAGACTCATAATTTATATAAAACGTTATGTTATAAGATTTAAAATCTTAAGACAAAGAATTATATAAAATGACTACACGTCGTTTTCCTTGCATATATTAAAAACATATTACTTAAAAGTAATATAGTTATTTTTTTTTTAAAACTAATGCTTATTTTATGAAGCCGTATATATATATATATATTTCAAAAAACATATTACATTACTTTGAATTTAAAATCGTATCATCATATGTTATTAAAAACATATGTTTATACGTCTTTAAATTCAATTTCTCTTTTAGAATTTTGAAAAAAGCATTATTTTAAAACATATGCAAAGTAGATCATCATTAGAGTGGAAATTCAAAATTTATAAATAAATTTTAAATTTATTTATAAATTTCATATTTTCGTCGTCATTAGATAAAATAGAGAAAACAATTTATAATTTATATGCGACTTTTAAAATTTTAATGATATGATATGTAGATATATTTCAAAAACCTGTTATCGTTAAAATTTTAAAGAAAAACTTCGTAGAATGATGCGAAATTTTGGAATAGAATTTAAAATCTATTTCACATATAAAATAAGTTTTCGTTCTATGCACCTGACAAGAAAAAGCTCATTCTTTTGACAATCTGAGAAAGACGCGTGAATTGCCCGAAAATGAACTGGAAGACAGGCTACAAAACTACGACCAGAACAAGACCAAAAGCCAAACACAGACTCGTCTTGAAGAATTTAACCTACAAAATTTTCCGTAGGGTTGCCCCAATTTTGCGAATACAAAATTGAGGACAACAACTGGCTCTGACTGGGGAACGTAGCTCGTTTGATCTTAGAAACAACGAGGAATGTAGAATCCATAATCTCCAAGTGCCTTAGTATCCATTGGGTTACAGAGTCAAGAATAATAACACAAAACAAAAGGATGACGCGACCGACGTAAAGCACCTAACAAAACAAAACACAAAAAAAATTGTGCAAGCGCACTTATTGAAAACAAAGAAAATCCACCTATTTAAAACTAGTCGACTTTTGAAACTTTTTAGATGAAACCATTTACTGGCTCAACAAAATAGCTACCTTTTTTCAGTAGCTTGCAGTACCTTGCATGTTCACAAGCAACTTTGTACAGATGAACCACGAACAATTGGAGCAATGATGTCAATGTTTGATGTAACACCTCTTGGAAGAAATGAACAAATTCACCTTCCTGTAATGAGTCATATGTAATGCCGCTCCAAGATGAGTCCATAGATCCAATCTGCTCCTACTGAACTGCAAATGCCTATTTAGCCTCTTCCTCAACTGTATCTTCATGCTCAGGTATAAGTGGAACATCTGATTTTCCGTTAGCCTCCAACCAAGCGAGATGTCTTATAGGACATCCCCTCGATCGAACAAATTCTAAATTCTTCTTGTCAGCTGCAACTTGAGTAACTGGTTCATCAACCATCATCACGTTAGGCTGATCAAAATGAGTTACCTCATTATTTCCTTCGGCACCATGCTGGTTACAAATTTCAAATTGAGGAGAATCACCAACAAGATTTGAGCAAAACTCTTTTATAGTAGTCATGAAATGATCTTCATCAAGTTCGGGGGTAGATCTTTCATGCAACACTCGTTCAAGTTCATGACCTTGAAACAAAGATGCACTATTGTGAGCGTGACTGAGACCTTCATGCATGTCCATCTTTTCATGTCTAATGACATGATTGTCTTTATTCACTTGAGTATCAGAAGAAAGACTTGAATCTTTCTAATTTTCATCAATGGCTTTCTGAGACTGCGTAAACTAGAAATAAGAGTCGCCAGCTATGTCTTCTTCCTTTTCCTAGAAGAGTATAGCAAGATCAATGTCCTCAGATTCAGGATGCTTTGTTATTGCCTTCGTTGATGGTGCCTCAATAGCAAGCTTCTTTGGTGATGAAACCAACTTTTGTTGATTCTCAATAGCAGGACTATGAGCAATATTTAGAAGAGGTTTTCTTTGTACATCTTCGTGACGAACGAAGAACATACCCTAAGCTATTTGTTTTTTGAGAGCAAGCAACTCATTTGCTAACCTCTGCACCGCATGATCCGTTCTTGTCATGGAAGAAAATGAATTAGAAGAAAGATAACTTTCTTCAAACCCATTTGCCTCAATTCTTAACTGCCCAGCAAGAATAAAATCATCTTCAATTCCAATGGCCAATGTCTGTGCAACTGCAAGAGTAGCGAGAGCTGCTCTTCTCAATAGAAAACTGACTTCAGGAATCTGAGCATTGACAAAGAAACACTTCAAATTTGCAGTTGTAGGCTGAGCAACAACTGGAATCTTTTATGTCAACTAGTTGAAATGAGCCACAAATTCACGCATAGGTACGTGAGATGCCTTCTTCAACTGAGTGAGTTAGGCCAACAGGGCATGAGCATCTTCAGGCGGCTTGAACCTTTATTCAAACTTGACTATGAGAGTAGCCCGGTTTGTGATGGCCTGTGGTGCAAGATGATAAAACCAATCAGCAGCTACACCTTGGAGAGTTTCCATGAACAACCTTACAGACACGTCCTCATGTTCAACACCAAGAACACCGCACGCAATGTAAAAAGCAACAATATGTTCATCAGGATGTTGTTGTCCATTACCGAAGAACTTTGGAAAATTATTTCGCGAGCCATCAGGAAGAGCATGTAGAGGTAGAGCTAAATTCAATGGACCAAAAGCATTTCCCCAAGGACCTTGGGCCATTTACATTTCCTTGGTAAAAAGCTTGAAAAACTACAAGAAATATCAAAATGATGGAATAATTACACTAGATAGGACACAAGCATACTTCAAACGAAAGCATGAGGCTTCCGAATGCGTATCGTATCCTAATTAGATCAACTATTTTTTTGGATGGAACGTCGTTTAGTTCTCTCCTGTAGAACAAACGATTAATCTTTTTCTCTTTTTTCAGAAAAAGATTGCAAAGTGAAATTTGTAACAAAACTTGTAAAAAAAAAATAATGATTAAAGAAGCAAAGTGTTTGTTAAAGGCGCAAAGTCCTTCGTTGCTTCTTCGGGACGAGAAACTCAAATAGAAGCTCAAAGTCTTCTCAATTGAACTTCCTATCAACCTTGGATAAAAATGTTTCGATATCGCCAACAGATTTGCCAAAAACTGTTGGCTAAATATTTTGCAAGACACTAAAACTACAACTTGCAAAATCTGTGTTTTAGGCAGCAGTATGTGAGATTACTCTCTCCTCTCAGCAATAGGGGAGGCTCCCTTCTTACCGCAGGTGGCTTCAAGTAGAACTGAACTGTAACACATACAGTTCACCTTACAACAGTAATATTGGTGACTCGATGATTGACTTAAGAACAATCAAATGAGACAACAGTTGATTTATCTAAAGATGAAGTGATACAATGAGCTCAAAATCTCTTGTCCTCACCTCAAATAAGTATTCTAATAATCTATTGTCCAATACTGAAGCCCAAAGTATTCAGTCATTGGAGTGTATCAGCCACTACTCTCTATAGTAACCTCGATCTCCTGAAGCACAAAGTCTTCAGAAAACTTGGATTAAAGATACTCTGATGATATAAACAAAGAAACTATTCAATTTGAACAAGGATAAACAAATGCAACATAAGAATACATTCATTGATTTTCAAGACAACAACACAAATTTTGTCAATCTCTATTCATTTATTCAAATGCTTAACTCTCTTACAATGAAATACAAATTTTTTAGAACTCAAGAGTTTTGCCTGTAGTTTATTTGCACAAACAAAAGATGAATATTTATAATGAACCCCCCTCCTTATATAGTAGAAGAGGAGAGAGGAAAGTGGAGAAGAAAGGGGAAACCCTTAACCACTTTGACTTATTCTATCCTTATCTCTAACTAACTATCTTTGAACTATTCAAAGTTTATCAACAACTAACTAACTTTGACTTACTCAATCATGTAGGACCTAATGTTCTTGTAGCATGATTACATGAGACTACTTTACATATTTTCGTGTAATCTGTCAAAGATTCTACACTTTTACAAAATGCATAATGAAAGTATCTAAGTGTCTGACAAGACACGACATTTATTTCAATCATCCTATGTCAGTCTTTATGCTGGTACAGGATGCCCGATGATTGATGTGTTCTAGTTTGGTAAAACATCTTGAACTGGAACATGAAACTGCATATCACTATGCATCATAATGGTGATCACTGAGAGGCATTTTTGTGTCTTCTTGTTTCAGTTTTGAAAGCATTCTATGCCTGGAATCATTTCACACTTTCCACCTCCCTGTCTGGCTTCATCGCGTGGTTGCACTGGCTTTGTATCCTTGCATCATGGGAAAAACATGAGAAAATCTTTCTTCAGCTTGCAACAAGAACTTGCATCCTTGAGGGGTAGACCAAGTTTGATACATTTTGCAAGTGTGTGGGAGAAAGATGAAGGACGGGGTTTTTCTGTAGTACTGCATATGAATGAATAACAAGCTTTGAGTTTATGGAAGGTGGGTTTTTTTAATATCATTTGCATCTCATAAGATGAAGGTGAGCTTTTCAAAAGCATATGGGACAACAAGCATTCTCACTTCTTTTTCAAATGGGAATATGAAAAAGGTGAGTTTTTTCGGAGGGATTGCATATGGGACAGCAAGCATTGAACTTGATACATTGAATTGTTCAATATGCATGGTGGGCTTTTTAGAAACAAATACATATAAAAGTGAAAAGTGGGCTTTTATGGGCTGACTGCATATTGGGACAGCACCTTGCTCTTTGCATTTCTTTGTGCATTTTGGGGAAGAACATCATCGTGAATGGGGTTTTTAATCTCGACTGCATATGAGAATAAATTGCATTCTCATATGCAATTTAGAAAAGATGAGAGAGAAGAAGAGGGCACAACATATTCAAAAACAAAAATGCAAACAAGAAAAGAGAAAACAAACATTTTAGTTCTCATGAATGCAAAGGGAAAAACCAAACTTCCTCTTCAAAGCAAATTTTGGAAATGGAAATGGAATTCGAAATTGCAGATTAGAGTAAATTGGCAGAGCTATATAGACCCCATAATTGACAAATTCTTGTCAAAATCAAAGCCAATATCATTGGTCTTGGTTTGGGGAAGGACAAGTGTTCATCATACATCAAAAATTGCATGAAAACAGCAAGTAAAGGGGAGGAAAACTTCAAAAATGTGCCCTATGAACATGGCATGCTTCCCTCTTCTTTGATAGATTTAATCAAGAATGAACTTTGAAATTGAAAACCAAAGCAAAAACGTTTTTGAAGAACTCTTTGAAACTTACCTTAACTACAGAGATTTTGGGCATGCACTGAATGAAGAAGAAAGAGTCTTTGCTTTAAATGACACCACAACAAGCAGTTTCAGCCAAAACCGCAGAGATTTGTGGAGGCAAAATGCTAAAAAGATTCCACCATGCTCTTGTTGAGAAGAAAACGCAGCCTGTGGTGGAGGAGTTTAACGTTTTAATGAAAACGTTTATGTATTTCCAATGAAAAACACCGCCATGTTTAACCGTAATAACTCAAAACACTATCGCATGTTTTCCTTTGGCTTTGATTAATGCCCGATAACCATTGGTTTTTGTGGTTTTAAACAAAATAAAATACATGTTGTGCGATATGTTTTTTGATATAGCATATACTAAATTTATATGCTAAAGTATTTACAAACAACGATTTAGTTTTTACGTGAACATGGGTTGGGCATGTAAATTAATATGTATTTCAAATATAAATCAACGCCATGTAACATAAGTTATATGCCATCGTCAATAGGAAATGACGCCTTTGTATGAGGAAAAACCGCGGGTCTTCTTAATACATTTTAACTTGCTTATAGCATATGCTATCTTATGGAAAATCGACGCCATATTATATATGAGTCGTGGGCCTTCAAAAACCATCACATTTTAATATAACATATGCTTTGTATATGCTCAGTTTTAGGTGACACTCCCAGCCGCGATTTTTAACAAACTCATAATTTATATAAAACGTTATGTTATAAGATTTAAAATCTTAAGACAAAGAATTATATAAAATGACTACACATCGTTTTCCTTGCATATATTAAAAACATATTACTTAAAAGTAATATAGTTATATATTTTTTTAACACTAATGCTTATTTTATAAAGCCGTATATATATATTTTGAAAAACATATTACATTACTTTGAATTTAAAATCATATCATTATATATTATTAAAAACATATGTTTATACGTCTTTAAATTCAATTTCTCTTTTAGACTTTTGAATAAAACATTATTTTAAAACATATGCAAAGTAGATCATCATTAGAGTGGAAATTTGAAATTTATAAATAAATTTTAAATTTATTTATAAATTTCATATTTTCGTCGTCGTTAAATAAAATAGAGAAAACAATTTATAATTTATATTCGACTTTTAAAATTTTAATGATCTGATATGCAGATATATTTCAAAAACCTGCTATCGTTAAAATTTTAAAGCAAAACTTCATAGAATGATGCGAAATTTTGGAATAGAATTTAAAATCTATTTCACATATAAAATAAGTTTTTGTTCTATGCACCTAACAAGAAAAAGCTCATTCTTTTGACAATCTGAGAAAGACATGTGAACTACCCGAAAACGAACTGGAAGACAAAGGCTACAAAACTACGACCAGAACAAGACCAAAAGCCAAACACAGACTCGTCTTGAAGAATTTAAGCTACAAAATTTTCCGTAGGGTTGCCCCAATTTTGCGAATACAAAATTGAGGACAACAGTATGTTAAGAATTTGTTTTACCAACATAGCTAATTGTCAATTAGTCTCCTTTACATGTTGATTATTTAACATATCAATCACAATTTGAAAGTCAAACTCAGAAACAATCCTCTTCCAACCAAGAGAGCACCCCTTTTCTATAGCATAGAGAATAGTTATAGCCTCCATAAGGTTATTAGAGTGACAACCCTTATCAGAAGACAAGAACACAACATTTCCACTACCATCCCTACCAACACCACCAATTCTTGCCTGACTAGGATTCCCTTTAGAAGACCCTTCAATATTGACTTTCAAAAATCCCTCGGGAGAAAGGAACCACCTTCCTTCTTATATAATTTTTTTGTTTAACCTACCCCAACCTCCTTCTAGCAAAGGGGTCAACTCCATTAACAACTAGATTCAAATTCGTTATCACAGCTAGATCACTAGGATCCACAGGTTCAATAACATCACATTTGGCAAGAATAGTTTCCTGAAGACTGTAAACAACTTTTCTCCACAGAAAAGTACTTACCAATTTTGAGTTTTGAAATATCCTTCCATTCCTTTCTAGCCATAAATCCTTTCTAGCCAAGAAGACAAGCAACTTGCAAAAAAGAAGTTTTTGTTAGAGAACGGTCAAAGATATCTCAAAACTCCACTAAAGAAGTGGCATGAACACAAGCATGATTCCACACTCCCCACCACAAGTGTCAGATCTCTCTAGCGTGAAAAACACTGAAAATAAAACAGGAAACACTTTCTTCACTCTTTTTACAAATGGCACATCTAGACAAGCCTTGGAAGTCTCTCTTCCTTAAGTTCTCCCAAGTGAGGCATCTACTTTGGGCATCTAGCCAAAGAAAAAAGTTACACTTAGGCCAAGAAAAGTTATTCCAAACCTGTTGGCAAGTGGCTCATCCAGGAGTGTTCAGGAACACATTAGGGTTGTCATTTATGGCAGCACATCTGTTATGGATGATTGCTTGGTATGAAACACAGTTTTGGGGTTAAGGCTTGCAAATTGACTAAGTCCAGAAAATAGGTTTGCAAAGTACAGGAGTAAAATTTTGATCAGGGAGCACCATATATGGTGAATGAAGACATGTGAGCTAAGGGGAAGCTATATTGGGATATGTATGACCTTCACTTAAGGTCGCTTATGTTTTGGAGTCTATCGCAATAAGTTACAATATATTGAAGACATGCGAAGGCAGAGTTGTAGTGATACAGGAGAGATGAAAGGTTGCGATGATTGAGGAAGTATGACATAAAACCCGAACGTGCTAATATGGATTTGGATTGTGTATTACCTATACTTTGGTAATGAAAAGTAGCCGACTTTGTATTTACTTTTTATATAAGTGTTGATTCCTTTATGTGATGTATTTGGAAGCCGACTGGATATGTACAATGTATATATATGAAGAGCTTTTTGAGAAGCGAAGAAGAGATGATGGATGGAATGTATGGAATAGATGTGAATAGATGAATGGATACATTGTAATATCAGAATCAGATAGATGATGATGCGTGCTACAACTCGAACTACCTAAGCATAGCATATGCTTGTTTATGTTCATTTTGATATAATATTGTAACAGTGACATATTTCAGATTGTATGAGCAATGAGCTCAGTGTATACCTCTAGCAGGGTTTTTGTATTCCCCTAACAAGGAAATGTACTAATGTAATATTCAGCTCCTAACAAGGCTAGGTCTCCTAACATGGACAATATACTTTTAGTGCATATTTGTGGGCATCGTCCCCACCGGGATTTTCCGTTGGCCAGAGTTTCCTCAAGAACAATTCATGGTAATATGAGTTATGTGTTTTCCTTAATCCTAACAATTGGTATCATAGCTATTGGCCCTTGGAGAGAAAGTCTAACAACTTGAGGGAGATCAAAATGGATTCTGAAAGTTTGGAAGAAAACTTTGAAGCGGCACTTGAAGACCTTGATAAGGCTAAAGCAGAGAATGGTGACTTGAGATTCAAATTGAGAAGAGATGAGGGTTTTATCAGGAAACTGAGAGAACAACTTGAACTATCCAGGAGTCAGAGACAAGATCTTATGGGTAAGATAAAAGAGGATTCAGACAAGGATACTTCTGATCAGATAAAACAGCTTGAACAAGAGAAAGATACTTTCAAGCTTGATCATGAAACTATTTCCTTAGAAATGGCAAAACAGATTAAACAGGTAAAGGATGACATAAACAAAATTGAAGAAAGCTTAAAAGATGCTAATAATCAGATGGGACAAATGCATATTGAACATGATGACTACAAGAACAAATATCTGGAATTAGAGAAATATTATCAAATCATAAAGGGAGAACTTGTTGAAGCTAAGAAACATATTGAAAAACTTCATATGAGTAGTGATAAGATTGATGACCAAAGAGATAGACGGAAACCTAAAGGAGACATGACTGGAGTTGGCTTCATTGAAGCTGAATGTTCAAAGACTTGGGAAGAAAAATCAGAAGTAGAGACTAATGGAGAAAGACCTACTCTTGAAGAACCTAAAAATCATATTAGACCTTTCAAAGGTAGACGTTTTGGATGCAACAAGATTGGACACATGAAGAGAGATTGCAGAGGTAAAATTCCTTACAAATTATTTTCTGCTTATTGTTTCAATTGTCATGCATTTGGACACAAGAAGGTAGAGTGCAGAAAGCTTGATCAATCAAGAATCAAAAAAGATTACAATAGAGAAGGAATAGCAACTAAGATCACATGTTACAAATGCAATAACTTTGGACACATTGCAAAGTATTGTAAGTTGCAGATTAACCATAACAGACCACCTCCTACTTGCTACAAATGTCATAATCCAGGACACATAGCGAAGTTTTGCAAATACAACTAAACTAAGAACATAAGTGGTCCTCCACCTATTGATACAAAGAAGAGTATTGGTGATGTTAAGAGTATTGCAGAAGAATTTAACAGTCATTTCAAGAAAGCAGGAGATATGAACAGTGATAAGGTATGGAAGGTGAAAGAACCAAGTGAGGAAAAGGTTCAAGGAGAGCTAGTAGATGTTATTGAATCTTCATCTGATGCTAACATTGCTACATCAACCTAGATAGCCAAGCATGGCCTTAGGGGAAGCATTGGAAAGAAACATCAGAAATCTATCCAGCCCCTGATTATGGAGATTAAGCTCTTGTGAGCTTACGGAGAGTATGTAGAGATGTTATGGATCATATATCTATGATTGCATAGCCTTGTGAGTCATATTCTGTTGTTGCCAGATTACTAGTTGACTGGATCATGTGCAGAGATGAGTTCATGGGGAATTGTGTCGTCTCTTTACATAGTGAAGTATAAGGTCAATCAGAAGAACTTATCTAATCATCATTCGAAGGAGAGGCAAAGAAGAACATAGATTTGAGCATAAAAGCAGAGAAGATAGTGCATTGTGTGACTGGACAAAGCAGAATTTCGCAGATTCATCACAGAAGAGGTATTTTAAGATTATTTGCGAAGTTTCGTTATGGATACTCCATTGATTTTCGATGTTGTCGAAAAAGCCTAGATTCAAATTCAAGAAACATTTGTATAAATCCACTAAAGATGATACCGAATTTTTGCAAACACCCTACGAGGTTCTACATGTCGAAGACATTAGGGCTTACATCCACTGTAAGTATGAGTCTCTGGGAGACTTCAAGATCTATAAGGAGATGAAGGACATGATTGGAGCAAATGGAAAATGGAAAGAAGATTTTGCACATCTAGAAAATCTCAGTGTCATGCGAATGACAAAACTCTATGAATTCGACGAAGAGGAATGGATCAAAATCATTCTGAGCAGAGTGCACGACCAATTCATTTGGATTGGAGATCAACCAGTGAAGATATGTAGCGATTTGATTCATGGAATAATAGGTTTGGACAATTCTAGAGTCATTCCTGTTGCGGAGAAGAACACAAAGAAACAAGTGGAAACCCTAACGCATTCACAATGGGATCAGAGAGCAACGACCATTAACGACATATTTCAACAAGATATCAAACTAGTTTCCATGGTTCTTGGATATAAACTACACTACAACAACCGACTTAACTCGGTATCCGTGGGAGTAATCATGATGGCCTACAAGATGGTAAAAGAAAATGTTAAGTATAAACTTTGCGACGTAGTTGCACGACAATTTTCAGAGAAGGATAAGTCTAAGGCATTCAGGTTTGGGTCTCTATTGGTACACATGTACATCCACATTGTACATAGCTTTCCTTGTATGCACCCTAGAGCTTGGAAGGACAATGAACCCACTGGAATTCAGATTACACAGAGTTACAGAAGACATAATAGTACATGGGTTGATGGTGAGTTATTTAGTATGATTAAGATTTTGCAGAGGCATATGAGAGAGAGAATAAGGAAACCTGAGGCTTTGGTAGAAAAGTATAAGGATACAATTTATTTCATGGTTGAAATTGGTTGTGTTTGCGTTGAGGCAATTCAACCTAGAATGAAATGGTGCTATCCTCTAGGATATGAAGTCAGTTTTGAGGTTTTGACTATGCAAGTTGAACACATACTATCCTCAGCAATTGATCCATCCGAAGAAAGATGGGGCACCTATGAAGAGAAGTCTGCGAAGATAAGGGAAGAACAGACTCGAGTTGCAAGGAAGAGGAAAGTGGAAAATGTTGTAGGTAATCTAGCAGCCAAGGATGGTATTACAAAGGAGGAGATGAAAGAGGTAAGGAAGAAGATGACACAAGGTGTTTCTGGTTTGGAGAGCACTACTCCTACATCCCTTCCACCTCCAGAGACAGTGAAAGTTATCAGCGCACCTCCCAATGTAGTTGATGTGCCTGAAACTAGACCTACACGACCTAAGAGGACATCGCAGGAAGAGAAACCAAAGGAGTTGCCTAAAGAACCACTAGATCCACCAAACAAGACTCTCCACCTAAGAAATAGAGGACAGAAGTTGTTAAGGAGAAAGAAGAAGAGAAGAGCAAATAAGTGAGACAACTCTGGAAGCCTGACATGAAGATACTTGAGAAGAGAATCATTGAGCAGTGAAAGCGTATCTCATTGATTAGATACTATGAGAGGTATGATGCATCTGATCAACTTTTGATTGAGGACATGGCCATAAATCATTTGCTTGTTTTCACAAAGAACTTAAAAGTTAAAGGCAATATACCCGAGGATCTTTATGAGAAGTTAGAGTTGAGAAAACATTTAGCCCAAATTGAAGATGAAACAATCAGAACACAAGCTATAGAAGATATGTTACATGTTATTTCCGTTAAAGAGATGGAAAGAATATTGAATGTTATAAAACCTTTGTTGAGAACTAAGGCAAGATTGGTGAAGATAATGGGGAGAGAGTATGAACAAGTGATTGAGGAAACAGAAAAGGCAATAGACAAGTTTCTGATGGGGATTGGACCTGAGAAGTCCTCACCTCCAAGGCTAATAAGCCTAAAACTATTCTATTCTATAAGGTGAGTCATCAAGGGTAGCAGAAGTAAAACTTGCTTCATCAGAAGTAGCAAATGATATCCAATTTGTCAGTACTATGAAGCAACCAAATTTCTTTGTTACTAGTGTGCCTGTGTCTTTGGACACTTCGCAGGATGCTAGTGACCCTTTTGAAGGGAATACTGACAATGTTGCAGATATTGGAGGAAGCATTGATTTGAAAGAAGCAGAGAAAGAAGAGCTCAAAGGGAGTGAAGCTGAGGAGCCTAAGGAAACAGTTAATAAAGTTGAAGTTAAGCAAGAAACTCATGTATCTATTTCATCTTTATTGTTTGCAAGTGGAGATAGAACTCTGAGCACTGATGTTGAGAGCATGGATGAGGATGAGTTGATGAAACTATCCTACATCGCATTTGCAAAAGAAAAAGAGAGATCTGAGTAGAAAGGAGAGAAAAAGTCAAGGGTAATGGAAAGAGTAGTTGATACTTTCAACAAACTCCTACTTGTACCTCTTACTTCTCAAGGAAAGGACAATGCATAGAACTTGAACAAAGTATTGGATGACTTTGACAGTCGCTATGAGTCCTTGGAGAAGATCACTGAAGAGAAGGGAGAGAAGAAATACTTAGCGAACAAGTTGGAAGAAGTATGCAAGTTCGTCGCATGGGACTTGGGCATACTAGGCAAGACAATAACTGAAGTGAAGAGTTGTGTGTCACATGGAAGGAAGTTATACAGCTAATATGTAAATCCTATCAGACATCTTCAGAACATTGAGGACATCATAACAAAAGACAGACTGATCCTAGACAAGTTGATGCGCAGTTGTGAGACCTCCTCACACAATGTATTGGAGCTAGACAAAGAAGTGTCTAGAATTTTGGACAAGTTGAGTGTATTGGATACAGAGAAAGGGAGAGTTATGGGCAGATTTGGTATGCTAAAGAGTTTAATTACTCCAAAGTTATCAATTCTTGAGATACATATTTCAAATATGGAGAAAACATAGCAAGCTCTCACTGGGAACATGCCTACCGAGCTAAAGACAGCAAAGACATCTTCTTTTGCACTAAATGCACTGATTCATGTGCGTCAGATATTGGTAAAGACTTGGATAGAGGAAGTGAAGATCTTGGAAAGTTCCTTCCTCCAGAATGTGCTTAAGATGGTCTAGATTTTTTGGGTAAGTAATTGTATCAATTTTGTTACATTCTACACTTTTGTATACCTTTGTCATTAATGTCAAAGGGGGAGAAGAGGATATATGAAAGATATGCAGAGGACAGATAGAGGGAATAACTATATAGTTAATATGTAAAGCAGATAAAGAAGTGTAATATTTTTTTTTGTATTGACACTTAGTCATTTTTCATTAAGTGTTGCCATCAATGCCAAAGGGAGAGGTTGTTGGCAAGTGGCTCATCCAGGAGTGTTCAAGAACACATTAGAGTTGTCATTTATGGCAACAAATCTGTTATGGATGATCGCTTGGTGTGAAACACAATTTTGGGGTTAAGGCTTGCATATTGACTAAGTCTGGAAAATAGGTTTGCAAAGTACAGGAGTAAAGTTTTGGTCAGCGAGCACCGTATATGGTGAATGAAGACATGCAAGCTTGGGGGAAGCTATATTGGGATATGTATGATCTTCACTTAAGGTCGCTTATGTTTTAAATTCAATCGCAGTAAGTTACAGTATGTTGACGACATGCGAAGACAAAGTTGCAGTGATACATGACAGATGAAAGGTTGCGATGATTGAGGAAGTATGACATGGAATCCAAACGTGCTAAGTTGGATTTGGATTGTGTATTACCTATACTTTGGTAATGTAAAGTAGTTGACTTTGTATTTACTTTTTATATAAGTGTTGATTCCTTTATGTGATGTATTTGGAAGCCGACTGGATATGTAAAATGTATATATATGAAGAGCTTTTTGAGAAGCGAAGAAGAGATGATGGATGGAATGTATGGAACAGATGTGAACAGATGAATGGATACATCGTGATATCATAATCAAATAGATGATGATGCGAGCTACAATTGGAACTACCTAAGCATAGCAGATGCTTGTTTATGTTCATTTTGATATATATTGTAACAATGACATATTTCAGATTGTATGAGCAATGAGCTCAGTGCATACCTCTAACAAGGTTTTTGTATTCCCCTAACAGGGAAATGTACTAATGTAATATTCAGCTCCTAACAGGGATAGTATACTTTTAGTGCATATTTATGGGTATCATCCCCACTGGGGTTTTCCCTTGGCCAGCGTTTCCTCGAGAACAATTCATGGTGTTACGAGTTATGTGTTTTACATTTATGTTCTTTTCATTTTTGCAATTATCTGGTTAAGTTGAAATTTATTAAGTTTAAGTTCAAAGTGTTGTAATACCGATTCAACCCCCCCCTCTCAGTATTACTTAATCCTAATAGGCACCCCTTCTGCTTCAGACACCTGCCTATCTAACTCCTAGTAACCTGAGGAAACAATAAATTTGCCCTTCAAGTAGGGCCCCAAGCTAGAAAATCTCTATCCTGAAGAGAGTTACACAATCGATGAACATGCTCCTCCAACAAGTCACTTGAACATGCTCTTTAAAAATAATGGTTTTAAAATCGGTCACCCTACTCCAACCAACTGCAACAAAAAATGTCACAAAGGGGTTGAAGGTGAGGGAACTGAGAGACAATCGGGGGATGACCATCCCAAGAATCATGCCAGAACCAAGCATCTAAACCTCTATTACAAATCCAAAAAAGACCTCCTTTGATGAGTTTTACCCATTTTTTTAGAGTATCCCAGACCATTGAACCCCTTCCCATTAAGTTGCATTGGGGCACATCCATACTATCAACACCTTTAAGGTACTTGTGAGTAATGATTCTAGCCTAATCATGATCTTGACAAATGCACGGTCTCCAATATAACTTTGCTGCTAGAACATGGCCCATTAATCCAACAGACCTCAGACCAAGACACCCCTCTTGCTTCGGTCTTCAAACTGAATCCCATCTAGCCAGGCTCCACTTGGAAGAAAGGAAATTATCAAACCAAAGAAATTGACGAGGGAGAGCATCAAATTCTTTCACAAAACTAGAAGGAGCCACTTGGACAAAACATTTGTAAATAGGCAAAGCATGAACAACTGACTTTAGCAAAGTTACTCTTCTAGCAATCCTATTCTAAATTACAAGTGCAATGGCCAACCCTCTTACGAAACTTGTCCAAAAAACCCATACCAATTGGAATCCCCAGGTAGACCAGAGGAAGAGAGCCAATAGGAAATCTGAGAATCTGAGCAATCCAATTCTAAATAAGCCGAGGAGTATTAAAGAAATGAATAAGAGATGTATTCTCATTAATTTTCTGCCCCGAGGCGACTAAATATGTATCCAAAGTTTTCCTAAACTCAATAGTTTCATTGATTCTAGCCCTCCCCATCAAAGTAGTATCATCCAGAAACTACAAGTGAGAATAGGGAGGCAAATTCTCACACCAACTTCACCCTTGGATTTGATGAGTCTATCAAGCCCCTCAGCCATGATGATAAACAAATAAGGAGATAACGGGTCTCCCTGTCGAAGACTCCTAGAAGCATTGAAAATCTCAGAAGGTTCCCCATTAACCAAAACCGAGAAGGAAGCAAAGGAAACATGTCTCATGACCCAATTAACCCAGTCACTGCTAAATCCAAAAGTTAGAAGAACTTTCTGTGAAAAAAGCCCCATTTAACTTTATCATAACCCTTTGCCATGTCTAGTTTTATAAACATGGTTTTCTCTTTAGAATGACCATGGGGTGAATGGCCTCAGTAGCAATCACAATTCTATCCAAAATTTGCCTACCAGCCACAAAACCACTTGCTCATTAGAAATAATTGTTTTGAGGCAAAGCTTAAGTATCTCTGTAATAAGTTTAATAATAATCGTATAGACCACATTGTAGAGAGCAATTGGTCAGAACTGATCAGTACTATTCACATTTTCCCTTTTAGGAATAAGGGCCAAAAAAGTAGAATTCATTGCTTTTAACATCTACTTATTGTTATGTGATTCCTAGACCACAACTTTTCCTTTTTTCGTGTGAAAGACAATGTTTTCCAATTCTTGCAACGAGATAGGGCAAATAAGAGCTTCATTCATTTCTCTAGAGACAGGGGGAATTCACTCCAAGATAGATTCTTCTTCTTCCCTAAAGGGAATCTTCCTTAAAAAAAGCAGAAAAGAGACTAATGGGTTTCTTGAGAGATGTCTCTTAAAGAGGAGAGTTGTGCCCCCTTTGAAGACACTAAGGATGAAATAATATTACCAATTCTTGCCTTGACAGAGTTATGAAAAAATGCAGTATTCATATCTCCTTGTAACCAATCAATTATAGACTTTTGTTTCTGAAAAATCTCCTCCTGGAGCTACCATTCCTCTAGTTCCTTGACAACCATAACCTCCTTATGATTCAGCTCCAAAGTAAGCCCCTAATCCTGAATCAAGCAGGTAATAGAATCTAAATAAGCCTGAGCAGCCTATTTGCTATGATGGAGATTCCCAAAACATTGCTTATTCCATTTCTTTAGTTTATATTTCACATGTTGCAATTTCTTAATAAAGGAGTACATAGTCGTACCATGTGGGGGCTACCCCTCGTACCACTAGCCTATGACCAAGTCCTGGAAAGAAGGGTCTTGCAACCACAAGAGTTGAAACTTCAAAGAGGGCTTTTTTGAAGCACTAGAGAAAACCATAGATATTTTGATTGGCCAATGATCTGAGCCTCTCCAATCCAAGATTTCTAAGCCAGTATTCCATCTATCTCCCATCCAATAGCAAGAAACCAAGAATCTATCCAGTCTCTCAAAGATTGCTTCCGCACCACCTCTCCTGTTGTTTCAAGTAAATATATCAGTATTTGGCATTACATCAATAACATTCAAAAGCTCAATATTATCATTAAGGAGGATAGTTAAAGGATCCAGCCTAGCCACACCTATTTTCTCCTCCAAGTTGCAAACTGCATTGAAGTCTAACCACAATCCAAGGAAGAAAGGGGTTTAGAGAATGAACATATCTAATATGGTCGCAGAGTTGTGATTTGCCCAAAAGAGTAGTTGGAGCATAAAAATTGGAAAAAGGACAAATTTCACCTAAATTCAAACAAGAGGCAACCAAAGAAATAGAAGAGTGACTTGTAATCCACCACTGAGGGACAACCTTTCTTGGGTCCCATAAGCAAGTCGTTCCCCCTAAACTGCCACAAGCCCCAACATATTGATAGGCTCCACGCAGCCAAATCCTAGACACTATGCTTTCAATATCCTCCACTGACAACTTAGTTTCCTGGATGAAAACAATGTCAAGAGAATGAGAACCAATTAAATCCTTAACAACCTTTTGTCTGGGAATGTTGCTCAACCCCCTCACATTCCAAGATATGACAAATCAATTATGAGGATGGGAGAAATGGGAATCAATGGGTTTCACAAACCCAGACTCAACCAATGTATCTCCAATCATCTTCACCTTCTCCCGATTTGTCTTCCTTCCACTTTTCGAAGGTTTCCCCATATGCCCCTTTTTAAGGTATTTTTGTTGTAAGCCTAAGGCAAAAGTAGTCTTGTTGCTCTTCCCAGACTCCAAAAATCCCTTCAATGAATGAGAGGTTGAGGCCACCACAACTACCACATCTTTTGAGACTAAGGTCTCACTAGGCTCTACCACAACTGAAGAAATCAGATAAAGATTTGTATCCATTTGCGTATCTATGGCGTCATTTTGTTGATTGTTTCCATTATCCTCCTCCAATTTTACTCCCAAAAGTTTAGCACCCAGAGATAATTTAATTGGAATTCCCTCCTCTTGGACCAAGTTATCTAAAGCTTCAAACCGATTAGAGACCTTATCATTCTGCCTATCTATCCAGGTTCTCTTCTGACCTCTTCCCTTATTACAAGTTTTGACAAGAGTGAAGCCATCTTTATCAATAGCACCTTTAGACATAGGAGCATTCCTTTTATCCACCCTAGGAGTTGAACTAGAAGGGACATTAGCTAATGCAGATGACCTAGATCTAGAGCATTTGCTTTGTAGATGTCCATACTCATGATAGATTCTACATCTAAATGGCAATGCCTCACAGTCCAATTGTTGAATCCAAGAAGAGGATCCAAGACATATTTCCATAGAACCTTGTACTGGGTATTTAAATCAACTTCAACACAGATACAAGCAGAAGAGGCTACCTTTCTATCCTAAGTCTGAGTAGCAAGACCCACTAGTTTGACGATCAAAAGACCAATGGAGTGAAGAATATCATCTCTCCAAAACTCTAAGGGGAGCCTTGGAAGACAAATCCAAACAGGAAATACGGTTAGAGAAATACGAACCTCCTTCAAGAGCTTTATGTATGTCCGCCATGCATGAGAAGATAACTAAAAAAATAATTGTTGGATGCCAAAATTATATCCGTGTCTCCTTCAAGATTCCAAACCTTTCTCACCCAAGATTCCAAGGCTAGTACAAAAAGGCGATGCCCCAAAAATTTACAGATAAGAACATGCTCGCTCCAATAAGCAATATCCTCCACTACATATTATGGTTGGATTACCAAGACGGGACACTCTTGGCATTCCAAACATCCATTCACTTTCTCGATTTTCAGAACTCCCTTTGAAAAGGCGTCACCCTCACCAAAACTCTAATTCAAATCTTTAACACTTGTATGCATAGGGAAAGATGTATTCCATAGCTTGAGGGCTTACCCAACCCGGAGAGACCTGAACATGAGCCATGCAAACTCCTATGAACAAAAAAAACCCCAACCTCCTGCTGCCAAAAAGCTCTACCACTCAAAACGCTTCCCCCAATAGAAATACGACTGCCAAAAAAAACCCCACAACTGAAGCTCAAACCCCCTGTCGTAGAAGAAATAAAATTAAAAACAGAATATAAAGGGCCTCCAACCCTAAGCAACCCCTCCACGCACCTGCCAAAAACCCCCCACAGGTACCCGAGCAAAAAACCGCCCCCTGTAGACGAGAAACCAGCCCCCAACCAAGTGTCAATCCTATGAAAAAAGACGCGAACAGAGCTAGGGCACACAGGCCCTAGCTCGTTCCTGCACGCGACTGCAAAGCCATCTGCCATTTTTCGTCTCTATAATAAATATCATTTCTTCAAACCTTTGTCTTTGCATGAAACAATTATTTGTATTTTTCATTGTGATAAATCCATTATCCTACAAATATTCAATGTTATTGTCAGAAATCCTGAAGTGCAAGAGAGAGTCGTATATCTCTTGTTCACTGACCAACATCTTAATTGTTTTGTTCATAAAGATTTGAAACCCCTTAAAAATAACTAATAGTGGGTTGGAGAACCAACAAGTTCAATAACCAAAAGCTTCTCGTCACATATAGCTGAATATATATTCTAGTTTCTGTAACACATTCCCTTCCAAACTTTAAGAGTTTAGAAGAAGTTGCCTAACATTGAGAGGGAAAGTGATGTGGAGAGAGTAGGGAAGGAGAGAGTAATATTTTATCCCCTTTCTTCTTATGAAGTTCAAATATAGAAATAAACAAGAGTACGAACTTCCAAATAATCCGATTAAAATGCTTTAAGCCGAGATATTCCAGGTTGTTTAGTAATTTTCAAAGAGTGGCTAGTTTACAAAGCTGTTGTGCATCCAAAAATATCCCCGCTACATGGAAAGCCTTCTTGGAACAAAATATAATACGCCTGTGTCATAGACTATCCAAGCCCCCCTTGTTCGGTAAATTAGGATAAATTTGGTGAGTTTAGTTTAACGGCTTTCCAGAATAACAAGCAATTCCCCTAAAGCATTGAAAAACGTCAGCAAGGAAGCCATCATGTAGGAGGTTTGCTTTGAATTAAAGCATCCACGGTCATAACAACTCTTCAGTAATAGCTGTACCACTTCCAAACTTCTTTTTTCAAATCTTCGTGAACACGGTACTATTCAATTTGGCACTTCCAAAGGTTCAAGGCAGTTGAGTCATAGAGGTGGGACAATTAGATGAAAGGGTCCCTGCCCCTTATATTTCTAATCTGGTAGCATGGGAGTTTGCAGCCAAGATACTCCCTAGAACAATTGAGGCTCCTCAGAAAGCAGCATTCCAGGGTTCTAGAGGGCCAGTTAAATGTGGTAAAATATGAGGAATAATTTTATTTTATGCTCATTTCACACGGATTATATTCTGATCTGTACTCCTATCTATCATACCAAAAGAATGATGATTACAGAGACATCCTTGGATTATATGAGCAAATCCCAAAAATAGAACCTCTGGAACATGTGAAATAGACAAATCTCAGAACAAAACACATTTTAGATAGAAAGCTTTTTCATGGGATGAAAATTCAAAATTACCACACTTTCCCAGTCCTTCACATGTAGAAACAAAATTTCTAAACGAGGAATGCCATGGAATTTCTCAATGGCAACCTCTTAATTGAAATTGGCAGCACTGTTTTATTAAAACATTAAAAAACTATACAATTTTTTCAATTTACTTTATATCCTAATCTTTTAATATTTAAATCCTCAAAGACTGGACATCCATAGCATTCAGTTTTTCATCCCACAAATCTTTAAAATCTCTGCGTCCTGGTTGAGAATCCTCATTAGTCAAGGTGAAGCTAGTGTATCAAAGTAGCAAAGATCTTGGACGATTATTCTATCGTTGATAAGTATAGAAGATTTTTCTTAATTTTGGATGCATAATGTATGTTTTTGCCTTTCACCCAGAGAACTAAATATGGTGACCGATAAGCATCAGTCTACATACTTTATAATATATTTTTATTCCACACGCACAAAAGATTCCTTTTAGTTGCTTGCCATTTGAAAATTTCAAGATCAGAGACAGCCTGGAATATACAGTGCCTTGTTTTGGAATCACTTCCTCGTAAACTCAAAAAAACTAGCATTTGACACAATGCAACATCATCCTTGAAAATTCAGAGGCAAACCAGTAATTCTATTGTCAATCTCAGCAACTTAACATATTTAAGATTAATTGTGTTTAGTTCAACAATAAGAATGTTTTCGTTCAACTCAATATTACATGCCTCCATTACAATTCACGCAAGAGATTCTCAGTTTGAAGTGAAACAATTGGGGCTTCATCAACCTTGCTTTCTTGTCAGAAACAAAGTCCTCAGAAGAGTCTTTAAATGTTCATACACAGTGCACTTTCATCATATTCTTTTAAGCAAAAGAATACTACAATTGATATAGTTTCACACTTACGCAATGAAAGTTCCTTACGAATGTTAACAAAATTATTCTGATGGCTGATCTGAAAGTTTTTTTTCCCAGGTACGAACTATTTTCTGGATTGCCCTCACAGAAGGCACTTTGCATAATGGACCCATCTTTCAATAAGACCATCTCACTAGCAGCACCAATGAGTTTAATTATTTGCCAAATTCTAACAAACATTGCAACTGCAAAATATACCATATTGAAAATTTTAGGCTTTCTAAACTTTAAATTGTATCTTTATATTCAAATAGAAAGGGAAAATTCAAACCATAGAGAATTTTAAGTGCAACATCTAATAAATGTTTTACACCTTTTAACAAAAAATAAGTCACTAGGAAATTTGGGTTCTGTGATGGGAACCCTATCATATACCCATGCCCACATCTCCACTTGATTGTATTTAAATATAATATATCCATACCTTATTAATATTCTCTCATAACCTATCTCAAATTGATTTCCTCGTACCCGTATCGTGTGTCCTTGTGACTGTAAGATCCCATTCGTTCAGGACAGAACAGCAGCTGGGCTAAGCAAATCCAATGCATTGAGCACTTCCTCACCCATTCTGGCACATCCCACAAGTGTCTGGTAGAAAAATAAATAAATAAGAAGCATTAAGATTTTCCAAAGTTTCCCCCCCTCAGGTTCAAATAGATATCAACATTCTCAATGTAATGAAACATGTGTACAGACCTGTCCAGGAGACATCAAGTCTGCAGTTCGAAACCCTTTATCCAAAGTTGCTAAAACTGCACTGTTGATGCGACTGGCTGCATCTTCTTCACCAAGTCCATATTTCAAAAGCATTGCTACACTTAGAACCATAGCTAAGGGATTTGCTTTGTCCTGCAAATTTTAGTAACATTATAAAAAATATTAGGAAACAGAAACTCTTAATTTCATATACTAACATTAACAATAAAAGTGGCGAATCTAAAACTTTATAACGCAATAGTAATGTAAAATATTTCAAATAAAAAGAGATTTTTCCTCTTAACTAATACAATGTAATGCAAATAAATCCAGGTAGCCATTGTGTCCTCCATTTAATCTAACTATCATGCAACCAACTTACCATAAAAGCCTACTAGAATAGTTTTAATCGCATTTTAACACTATCATTGCATTAACTGCATGCAAAGTTAACCTCAGTTTCATGAATCTATGCACTAAAAATATTAAATTGTGGCTAAGAATATTTTTTCTCAGGCTCATTAATTGGTAGAAATAATTTTTTTCTATCCATGACAGGAATTTCCAGAATTTGCGTTGACAAAAATCTACATATTACATTTGAACAGTAGCACTACATTACCTATGTGCAAATGTTACCTCATTATTTCTTCATGTTCAGTACCCTAAAAAGTGTAAGATATCACTAAGAATGTCTTTTTCCAGGCTCAATTTGGCAGAGTTAAATTTTTTATCTCCCCAACAGGAACCTCCACAATTTGCATTGAGAAAAGTGAGCACGTTATCTCAACATACCAGTATTGCACAGCTTTTACATCAACATATATAAAAGTGAATGAATGCCAACAGAAATTGTCATGTTGAAAAGCAACTCAGCCATCATAGCTAAGGAAGAAGCGTAACTACCAAGTTTCTATTAGTATTTACTAATTTGAAAAAACACAAGTAACGATGGAGAAAATAAGTTATGTGGATATCTCCATTCAGGAAAGCTTCTACCTCCAGCAAGGCTTTAAACATAAAATCTACAATCCCGCAATCATCTACTATAAATGCCTATTAGAATGGTATTAAATCACATTGTTTAACTGTAGCATACATTAGCTATGTGTTCAATGATTACCTCATTCTTTCATGAAAATTGTCCTAAAAATGGTAATTGTGGCAAGGAATGTGTTTTCTCGTGCTTATTAGCACAGGGATGATTTTTTGACATCCATGATGGAAACCTTCAGAATTCATCTTGACAAAGATCTTCCATATTGATGGCAGTAGGCATGTGATTTTAATTTTTAACAATGGATGACATGTGTAGCTCTGAATTTGTAACAAAATGTACATAGAATTTCAGTTTTTGGCAATGCTTAAGCTTGCCCTTCAAGAATCTTCTGTTCCCTAATATCCATATAGTCCAACCGATAGAAATCATTTGATGTAAATCTTGGATATGCATTTATTCCCTTTGCTTTTGGCAAGGTGGAGATGTCTTCAAAATTTGTTCTAGGACAATGCAACCATCAACCTTCAGCCCCAAAGTTCACTAGATAAACAGCACTACAAGTATAGGCAGTTTCACTTATCTGTGATGTTAGCAATAAGAACATCTATATGGACCCCACTCTACGATTCCTTGTTTTCCGAAGTGCTGGTGGTTAATATTTTCCTATGCATTACCAGCCACAAAAAGGCATTGAAATTTTTTGAGGCTTAATTGGACAATCTTTTCTGACTTGCATTCCTGGGAATAGTGCAGGTGAGCCCTACTTTGTAGGCCTCCTTACAATTCTTTTGGAATTTGTTTCCTAGATTAGTGTCTTAATTTGATTTAAAATGGCATGTCCTTGCTGGAGTTGCTTGGTCAGTTGCTAAACCTCTATTCTAGTTCCAACATCTCCTTGTAATTAGAAGGGCTTTAATGTGTATAGCCCCCCACCTTGTAGAATCATGACTAAGCCGCGTTCCTACAAAGAGGCTGGAGAGATGGATCTGAAATTTCTTTGTTATTTTCATTTCATTGATCATGCAAGAAGAGGGCGCTAACATTCCATTTTTTTGTTTTCTAGAATTTTCTAGTTCAATCTAGATTCTAGAGTAGGCCTCCTTTGATGTGCTTCCATATTCCAGTTCCATGTGCTACCTAGTCCCAAGCATGTAAAGAAAATTATCCTGCAGAGAGACAAATATGAATCAGTTTGTTATTTTCCTTCAAAATGAATGTGCAAGAAGGCTAACATATCATTTTTTGTTTTCTGGAATAAGGCTTGTCTGAAAATAACAGGTCTCCTCTGATAAGATGCAATATTCCGGTTGAGTGAAACACCTATTCCAAGTGTAATGTCCCCTTTTGGGATGATCCTAGATCTTGCCGCAAAATCACAAATTCAATTGAAATCAGGAATCTGATATAGTTATCAACATAAATCCTGGTTTAGATCCTGCAAACATGTAAATACATATACATATATGTCCATCATCTGAACCTAGTTAGATAAACCATAGAACTTGTTGATCTTAGAAATTATGAACCAAGGGTTCCATTTCCCTAAATCTACCATAGTAGGGCTTGGAGAGGAAAGCAGGGTGCTGGATTACTGTTCAGCCTAATTAAGCCCAAGAGTGTGCAGCGTATAGCCAAGACAACTCGCCCCTTGGCCCACAAGCAGCAGGAACATCCACCTTGATGATTCCATCTCTTAGGGTGCCCTACTTAATTCGAGGGACCTAGGTCATTGAGGAAGACCATTCAGCCCAATTAAGCCCAAGAGCGCACAACATCTAGCCAAGACAACTCGCCCCTTGGCCCACAAGCAACAGGAACATTCACTTTGATGATTCCATCCCTTGGGGTGGCCTACTTAATTCGTGGGAACCCATGTCTACCACCTCTCCCTAATGTATTTCCCTTCATTCTCGTATGATTGCGTATTTCACTTCCCACAACCAACCATCATGGGGATTCAAGAGGATAACACAAAGGGTGCTCGAGGCCATCCACAACTAAGCCAAATGGCGCGGAGCATCCAACCAAGACAACTCAACCCCTTGGCCCACAAGTGGCACGAAAATCCACTAATACAATTCCATTACTTGGGGTGTTCTACTTACAAGGGAAACCTATATCCGCTCTCCCAAATGTGCCTCCTCCCTCACCCACATAAGATTGTTTTTGGGAGAATTAATTAATTAATTAATTAAGAATCTATTTTACATTGTTAGTTATACCAAATACATAAGAAATTATATGTTAAACAATATCTTGCAGAAAAAAATATTTTTTTATGATGCCAAGTGGCTGCAATATGATATGCAGATCTCTTTACTCAATACTAATTTGTCTTTCACTTCCTTGATTGCCCTCCAATGTGGTCTACTACATTTTGAAAGATGTTGACCTTTAGGAATGGTCATAACCTTTCTTAAAGATGCCTCTTCATTACCAAAACCAATCACTGCCTTGTTTGTTCATTAATCACTGCTTCAAGTGCCTTAATTGTTGTTAGCATAATAAGAATGGTGTTTCCTTTATACTAATCATCCCTCCTCAAACAACAGAATTGCAGCTTATGAAATGATAATTGACTAAATTGATTAATAACAAAGGAGACGAAAGCTCCTTAAATAAGCGATAAAAAGATCTTTCCACAATGGAAATGATCGAGAACTACAAACGGGAAAAAAAGTTAATAATCTAACTGACACACAGAAATTGAAACTAGCTAACTAAACTAACTAAATGACTTAAAATAATTAAATGACCATTATAAGCTAAATAATATGATATTATTATAATACCCTCCCTTAATGGTCACTCTACTAACTACCCTACAAAAGACTTGACATAATCTGCAAGTCATTTGGCCACAAATGCATAAAAGACTATCTCCTCTTTAGAATGCTCTGCGACATGAGCCTGCTGCTAAGACCCTCCTTGGTTGGATTTCTGATCAGCCAACCGCTTTCTACATAACTTGTGGACATGACAAAGTTTACCTCAATAATGGCATGTGATAGGTTTTAGATTCTTTGAAGAATCTTTGCTTTTTCCTTTCTGCTGAGTGGACTTTCCTTTGCCTTCGTCCTTGGCAATAAATGCGTGTTCCACACTGGCAACCTCGTTGTTGCTACCAAACTATTGTTCCCACCTGGCTTGCTGCAAGAGCTTATTGCACGCATCATCAAACTTCAAGTCAACATTAGTGGAAGTAATGTTAAGAGTTTCGATGAAATGCACATAGGATAATGGTAAGTTTTTTTGCGTAATAACCACCATATCCTCTTCCATCTTGCAATCAATGGTCTCCAGTTGATCATGAATGTCTTCGATCTTCATGAGACAATCCTATAAAGTTGTCATTCATCATAATCAAGAACAACATATTCTTAAGGAAGAAAGCTTTGCCTTTATTTAATGTCTTCTCTTTCATGGACTATAATGATGAAGACTTCACTCTGAACTTCAAGTTGGAAGGTATGTTTTTTATAAATGGTTGTATAAGCTATATTGAAAGTTAAATTACAATCTATAAGAAACTGAGTTTCAGTTTTCTTTAAAGAAAGCAATAAATCTGCAGATATATTAGCAAATGAAGTAATAGAACAGCTCTCTTTCATAGCCATAGTTAATTTTGTCAAAATGGTAGATAGAATATTTGCTTTTATTGTTTTACATAATTTTAACCAACCTTTACCACATCAATTTGTCCACCGACTTAACAATAATAATTCAAGGTATAAAGGCAAGCTTATTATGTTATGAGATGATGGAGTACTTCAAGGAATGTAGCAAAAATGTTCAGCATGAGAAGATCTTTACTTAACACAAGTTAGATCATGTGCCAATAGGTTTAAGCTCTCTGTGCTTACAGCTTCTTGAGCCAAGAGGTTCATTGATGCTATCGGAAAGTTTTCTCTTTGTTGTTGTGTGGAAAAGACTTTGCATGCGCTGCACTATCAAAGTACTATAGAGGCTAATGAGGTTAAGTAAGGTTGTCATTGAGCAAGGTGTGATTGGACCAATTACTTTTCCTTGAGGTTCACTTACCGTAAATGTACCAAAGAAGATGGAACTTTGTAAATGTGTGTTGATAATAGGGTATTGAATAAAATTATGATAAAAGAATAGGTACCTGCTGCTTTGAATTGAAGCTTAACGGTTCAACTACAACATAACAAGCATCTTCCAAAGCTGGATTCAAAATAATGGTATCACCAAATTTTAATCAAAGAAGATAAATAGAAATCAATGTTTATTACTAGGTAAGGATTCTTTGAGTGGCTTGTTATACAATTAGGATGGTGCAATGTTTCTAACTAACATATGAGGTTGATGAAAAGTTAGTTAGGCTGCTTATCAATTATAGTGTGATGATATATTGGTTTTTAGTAAGATGTATGAAGAATATACTTCTCGTCTTAGGCAACTACTTAAATTGTAAAAGGGGAATACATTCCTTTTTTATTCCAAGCTGGCAGAATCAAGGCTCTAACACCAATTCTAATGTCCCTTTTGGGGATTTACCTGAAATCAGTCCTGAAATAGCAACTCCAACTAGAAAAAGAGAATTGAAATATCCCCCTATAGATATTTGCTCCAGATTTCCCAAATGTTTCACAAGAATTAAGCAAACATTTTACACGCAAACTGATTTCTTTTATACCAACAAATTATACTGAAAATCGTGTAATTTCGAATTGAAATAGAGATCTGAAATTAAATATGAGATAAATCATTACCTCATTTTCCAAACAGATATGGAGTACCTCTATTATTGCAAGTTTGTCTTCAGATGACTTCACAAATTTGCCCAACTTTGAACTTCGTTGCAAAATCCACCTCCAAAGATGAATTGGGTTTTTGTCCAATCCATGGAGAAATCCTGAAGGTTTCCGTCCTCGGGTTTTCTAAACTGAAAGCCAAAGCTTCCCAAAATTTTCCAAGAGAAAACAATAACCAAGCATGTTTTGAATAATCCTCTCCTTGTACTTTTATAGCCTTCTCCAGAAAACTCTTGGCATTCTACTTCTTTGTCTTTTAATTTGAAATAAAGTGACTTTTATTTTAAAATTCTAGTTGACATAAAAAGTCACTTTAATTGCTCCATTAAATAATTAAATTAAGTTGTCATTATATTTCGACAACTTCAATTTTTTAATTATTTAATTAATTTGTCCCAAAAAGGGGACATTACAGTCCTCCCTCCTTAGAGATTGCTTGTCCTCAAGCCATCATGAATCTGCATACAATTATCAAGATTCTAAATAAATCTGCAAACAGCTCAATTGCACATTCTGGAACAACTGAACTCAAAATAAAAACTTGTCACACTATGAAACAATATGCTCAAATGCAACTCATTCATCAATAAGATCCCTAGATCGCAAGGCCAATTTGGAGAACTATCACTCCTATCACCTAAAGATTTCAGCTCATTCTTAGTTTTACATCTTTGTAACCCATCGTAACAACCATCCAGAAAATGCAAACTAAAAATCTTACAAATTGTGAATCCTCTTTACAAAGGAGAGTACATCTCATACCATGATGAAGCATACCCCTCTTTATACCGATCATTCAGTCTCTTCTTATTTCTCATCATAAACATATTCAACTCATCAACTTGCACGGTGAAAGTAAAATGATATGCACTTCTCACAATGCAATCAAGTTGATAAGTGCCACCTTTTTGCAAAGACTGGTGCTCACATCTATTGGATTCATATCCATCATGCTTTCGCTGCTCTACTATGTCAAAACTACAGTCTAGAAGCCTGTTATCACATTAAAACCAGTTTGCAAACCTCCTGCAACAAATGGTATCATAACTATTAAAACTAATAATCTGATTTTTAACAGCTTCAAGAATGCATTTCCTTTCATCTGCTAGTAACAACTCAAATTTACATACCACATCTGAGTCCCACATGTCACTTGTGTCATCTAAATCAAGAGGTGTTCCAACATCCAACTCGAAGAGTGGCTTATCATATATCACATCAACATCTACTTCAAATAACGGATTATCAATAAACTGAAAAATTGCCTCCTGCTGATTTATACTCTTATTTTTGGATTTCTCAATCAAATGAGCAGCAATGTATTCATCTTGACATAAAAATGCACTAGTGAACTTAGCTTCCATCTTGTGTGTTGACACTACTCCAGGCTCACCATCTTATGAAGCCTTCAACACCACCTCCTTCCCATCCTCTAAGAACTCCAACTACATCTTGTGATGATCCAATGTGTACGTACCAACAGATTGAAGCCACTGCATGCCTAGAACCACATCAAGTTGTTCTAACTTGATCACATAGAAGCTATCAATCAATGTGTAGACCCCAACTGAATACTAAGTTGAGGAACTCTTGTAGTGCAACACAAGGTTCCACCACTAGCAACTATCACCCTAAAACCTAAGAATTTCTCAACCTGTAATCCACGCTCTACAACTAACTACTCACCAATGAAGTTGTATGTAGCACCAGTGTCTACCAAACAGACTACTGGTTGCCCCTTAAGTACTCCCTTTAATCGAAAGGGATGGTACCAAGGTACTCCTAACAATGTAGCAATGGTGACTTTAGGCCGATCAGTCCTATTCTCATTTCTTTCCATTGAACGCTACTCATCGCTCTTCTCATTATCGTTGTCCTCATATTTGTTGTTCTTAATTTGCTCTTCCTCATCCTCTGGTTCTTTACATAGTTTCTTCCTCCTTAGCTCATTTCTTGTCTCATAATCCACCTTAGGAGGGATAGTCTTAGGCTAATTGACAATCTTTTTATTTGGTTTAGAGCTTTTGGAATTTCCTTTAGGCTGCTGAGAGAAGTGGATGAAGTATCTAGGTCCATTGCCATTTAATTTGCATCCTGTAGAAAGTTAGATTTGAGGACCTTCACAAATCCTTTGATCTAATCGTTCAAACCTTCAAAAACTAACATGACCTTCCTTCTTTCTAACATATCCAGAACCATCATTGAAATTCTCTGAAACTCATCGATAAAAGAATTCTATGTACCATCAGCTGAGCCTACTCCCTGTAGTATAATTTTATATCCTTTCTATCAAAACAAGCAATCAACTTATTACTGAATTCCTCATATGAATTAATCAATCCATGATCCTGAATCACGAGGCCATGATGCCACCAATCATAGGCTGCTCCGTCTAAGTGCATAGTAGCGAATTTAATTGCTTTTGTTTCCTACACAGGCTTAAGGGTCAAGAATGTATCCAACTTGTGAATCCAGGCCCTTGCACTTGTCTTCCCACTGCCATCATATGTAGAAAGTGTCAACTTATTAGTGGCTTGTTTAAGGTCCTTGTTTTGAGTCCTTGGTCTTCTTTCTTGCCTAGTTCTCATACTTTCCCTTTGCTGCCCCATGTATTGGATAAATGATAATATGCCTTAACATCATTTGGAAGGAGGTTTCATTCACTGTGCATCGTCATCACAATATCTTGAAATGCTACACCTGCATCTGCATTATTTTCCTCTTCCTCATCATATCTCGCTAAAAAAGTAGGCATCAAAGGTCGATCAGAAGAGCGTGTATGAGCCCTTTTACCTTGTGGGGAGCCAATACTACTATCACCATCTGTGTGACTGCGTTGTGATCTCCTTGTTGCAACACTCATCTGTTGAATAGCTATTGTAAGCTGTTGTAATACATTAACCACCTGTTTGTATACCTCACATGATATCTTGAGCCTCTCTTTCCTCATCTTGTGGAGGATTATTACCACTTATATCTACCATACCTGCAACCTGTCCTACAAAGCTAGAAGATGAATTCTGATGAACAGTAATCAATCTAGACATTGTTTCTCCTTGGGGCTTGCCAAGTTTTCCTTAATTCCCTCCTATAATACCTTAAGTCTTTGTCAATCAATTGCATCAAGTTGTAATAGACCCAAAGGCTGGCGGGCTGTAAGATACCACCCCTTTTAAACACTAAATTTTACTCCTCAATGCTTTTCAATGTCTTGGTATTGTGTTTGAAGTAGCCACTGTTGATGAACAATGAAGATGGACCGCTATTGCCTTCCAGGAGTGAGCTTGACCACAGTCTAAAAAGTTATCTGAGTTGAACACATAGATTGCTTTGCGGGTGTTACAAAGATCATCCCAAATGTCTCAAGAACGTAATCTTTGAAAAAACTCCAGTCGATATGAACAACTCCCGTCAATTTGGAATGACTCCATGTTTCTTGCCAGCCTCTTTCAAAATGAAAATCTCTGTTTAATCTAGTACAATAGTTGGAACTTCACTGTCACAGTTAAAATTATTCACCAAATTTATGCCTGTCTTGCTCCTCGCACAAGAATGATGAAATAGAGTCCATCTTTTATTCTTCTGCCTCTAACACCTCGAATAGTTTCTACTATCTACCATATGTTTGCCAATGGATAATTTCTAATGTTTTCAAATACAAGAAATCATATAATCCAAATCCATTATAAGTAAGATGCTAGATTCTCAAAGAGCCATCGTAGTCTTTTTCTTTGTTGATGATAGACAAAAATCACTCCAATGTTCAGACACTATGAATTGGTATTCCAGAAATAACCGTAAGAAACACTTTGTAACTTTGCAACTATGAAAGCATTGAGGAGTCACAATAGAGGCGTTTTGTTTCTGCCTGCACTGTTGCTTTTCCTCACAAGTGTTTAGCTTTGACAGAGAATTTTTATCGATTTCTAACAGCTCAATGTAACGCCCAGAAAAGAATCAAACTAAGCATACGACCCTCCAACTGTCCTTCACAATTTCAAAAATGAAGAGCCACTTAGTCATCTATCTATGCGGCCAGTACATGAAGAACAGACCAGCTCAGAATCAATGAAAGTAGAAGCGATAAGGATGCCCAAATGCTCTGTTCACGAACTTTGTCCTAATAGCATCCCATTCCTACGGCAAATACAACTTGCATTTGCATGGCTTGAATGGTGTGGATTACAAGTTCAAATAATACACCTCCACTCCTCGATATTATTCAAACATGTGATCTACAAATTGAATGTCGTTTGTACATGAATGTTTTGAACTCAAGGATAGGGTTGTAATTTGGAGCTCAGAGGAGTCGCTTCAGTTCTCTTCCCAGAGTCATTTCAGGATCTCACACTTATAATGCCTATCCTTATGGATTTAGTTGCTTAAATAATCGCAATCTCCATAGAGCTCCGCGATTAGGCTTTATAAATTCTGGGAATGAAATTTTATGCCTTCCATATCATTAATGGCACCAAGGCCACATTAACAATTGTCGATAAAATAAAATCCGTAGATTCTCACCCATAGCCAAAGGCAATGAAGTCAGCTCCAAGATTGTATTTGGCCAGATACCAAAGTTATTTCCTTCAAATGATTATTTCCACAAACATTCACGACATAATATTTCCTTTTCAGACTATATAATTCTCTCTTGACTATATTGATTTCCATGGTCTCTTTATAGATAGACTTAATCTTTTGAATTCTTTCCTTATTTGCATCGTCGAATTACTTCAATTTTAATTAATCGGGCCCACTTGAGTAAACTTAAGTTCCCAATTTTTATTAAAATACTACCGGCAAATGTAGACTCTAATGAACCAATACAGAAATTATATTTTCCACAACTTACAATATTCTTCGAACAGCTTAATGCTCCCAGATATTATTAAAAAAGCGCACTACTATTCAGAAAATATATATAGCCTTTATTGCCAAAAAAAAATGCAAATATTAAATAACTTATCTACAAAATTTGTCTTCAAACACCAAACATTAATTTTATTCATATACGCCTCATCAAACAATGAATATTTATTCAAATGCCAATCTTCATAAAATATAATATTTATATTTAAGTGTAGTCCAAAAAAACCCAACTAGGTAACCAAGTTGCACTCCTTTGTTACTCATGAAACATCCCCTATAGATATTTACTCCAAATTTCACAAATGTTTCACAAGAATTTTAGCAAACATTTTACATGCAAACTGATTTCTTTTAATCCAACAGATTATATGAAAATCATGTATTTTCGAACTTAAATAGAGATCAAAAATTAAATATGAGATAAATCATTACAACCTCATTTTCCAAACAGCTATGAAGTACCTCTATTACTGCAAGTTTGTCTTCAGATGAAGACTTCAAAAATTTGCCCACTTGTGAACTTCGTCGTGAATCCATCTCCAAAGCTGAATTGGGTTTCCGTCCAATCTACCGAGAAATCCTGAAGATTTCCGTCCTCAGGTTTTCTAAACTGAAAGCCAAAGCTTCCCAAAATTATCTAAGAGAAAACAATAACCAAGCATATACCAACCATGTTCTGAATAATCCTCTCCTTGTAGTTTTATAGCCTTCGGCTTTCCATCAACTTGACTCTTGGCATTCCATTTCTTTGTCTTTTACTTGAAATAAATTGACTTATTTTATAATTCTAGTTGGCATAAAAAGTCACTTTAATTGCTCTATTGAATAATTAAATTAAGATATCACTATATTTCGATAACTTAAATTTTTTAATTATTTAATTAATTTATAATGTCCCAAAAAGGGGACATTACAAGAATCGCAATATATTTACAAATATAACTTTTATCAAAATTGAAGAAATATTCAACTCATAATTCTATGAATAATTCAAAAGATAGAACTTCTCTTGAATTTCTGCAATCCTTCAGACTGTCTTGAAGATTAACACTCGTATCAAAAAATCATAGCACAATACTCAATTGATCCAATCGTGAATTACTTGGAAATGTTTGCAAACCAGAAATTCCCATGGCTGGTCGTCCTTGATTTGCCAAGAACATGAAAGGATTTCTGATCCATTCCATCCCTCAATGCACCTCGTAGGTTGGCCTTCCTCCTCGAACAAGCCCAGGAGCACATAATGGATTTCTGGTCTATTCGGCCTCCTAGCCCACGAGCATGGAAAGATCCCCAATCCATTCATCTCAAGGTGGCATGCTTGATATGACACATGAAGGTTGGCCTCCTCTACCAAGCCCAAGAGCACGGAATGGATTTCTAGTCCATTCAGCCTCCTAGTCCACAACCATGGCAGGTTCCTCAATCCATCCATCTCCAGTAGTATGCTTGATATAGAGAATTTATATTCCTTCAGCTCTTGTGAACTCGAAACGCTAGCTGTCCTTCCTATTTGCAAGAAACTTCCACAAATCCAGAACTGATATCTTGAAGTATTTGTTAGATCACTGCTGATTGCTTGATTTCTCTTTATTGTCATTTCTTGAAGAATTGATGAGTGGATACTTAAATGATGCTTGAATGATTGTCGTTTATAAGATTGAGACTTGAATGATTGATTAATTGATTAATTGCTAGTTTATTTGATTGTTTTCTCTATTCCAAATGAATGATTGAATGAATTACTTTGATGGATTCATGGGTGATGATCTAGTGATTGATGATTTGATGAATTGGTGAGACAATCAAATATTTTTGCTTTGATAATTGATAGGTGGTGATTAAATGAATGCTAAATTGATGAAGTGATGAGTCAATGAATGAATTTGAATACTTGGAATAATCTCTCCTTATATTTTATTGGTGAAAGCGACACCTCCTTTCACAATAATTGAGTCACCACCCTTCATTGCTGCCTTTTTGAGAATAATAAATTATTTTCCAAATTGATCTCTCTTGCATATCCTCATATGAAACCTTCTCCCCTTTATACCTTCCAATGTGAAGGAGAAGTCACCTATTCATCAAGTCTGCCCTTTGCAAGAGTCACAACCTTTCACAATTACCGCCCTTTATAAGAGTACAACCCTTCATCATTTCTGCCCTTTGAAAGAGTCACAACCTTTCAATATTACCACCGTTTGAAAGAGTAAAACCCTTCATAACTTTTGCCCTTTGAAAGAGTCACTTCCTTATTTTCTTCCCATTCCTTTCTTCTTCAATTAATCCTTCCTTGATTCGCATGCTCCATTCTTTGTTCCTTCCTCCATACCCTTTCATATGAAATCTTCTCCCTTTTATACCTCAAGAATGAAGGAGTCACAACTCTTCATTCCATGCCTTTTGACCATTCATCAAAGTTAATTAAATTTTAATTATATTATGTTTTATTTTTTATTCTTTTATATTTTAAATTATTATTATTTATTATTGAATTGTATTACAGAAAGGGTCATTGCATGTATCCATAGATATTGTGACCATGATCCATAACTAACTTGCCCAAAAGAAGTTTGCCAAAATCTTTAGGTATAGACGCAATGGGTAAAACAGGGAGTCTTGAAAAGAGACAGAGGCCTCTCATTGAGAATCATGCATTACTTGTAATGATTTACACAACATTAGCCTCAAACCTCAGCCATGACTTCTTTTAAGATCTCACAAAGGAATCATGCATTTCCACCTTTCCTAAGCATCAACAAATTTAAGGAAGACCATACTACTTGTGAAAGAAATGAAGAAATTCAATGTTCTATTTCTCCTCTCGTCCACCATCAGCCATATTAGTGCAACCTTTCTTCCATATCTCACATTGCTTACCAAAAGTGGACCTCACATTTGCCACCTTATCACTCAAAATTAAGCACTCTACCTCTTCGTCAATAGCAACCTCACCCCAACACTAACAATAACATTCACTAGAACTAAAATGTGTCAATTTAGAAAACAAAATAAAAGCTTAATAATAAAAAGTATTGTGCATTTAAAATCACACTATTAAATTAAAGATACAAATAGATACAAAATCATATTTAAAATAATAAAAACAAAACTAGGTATAAACTGCCTAGCCACATGAAATAGAATCAAACAATGGAACCAAAAATCCCCAATTGTCTCTATTGCCACATGAGCTACTTAGTTGTGTGCTTGAGCTACCTGGTGGTCTGTTTGTTCTGGTTGCTTGTCAACGTCACCCTTCTTTGTGCCAAGTCAAATGGTCGATTTCTATGGATTTTATATGTAGTGCGCTAATTTGAAATATGCATCGCATAGTTTGGCATTTTGTTCTTGGAATAAAGTGATTTATTTATTCGCCCTATCTTTTGGTGTGACGGCTTCAGACTTCTGTCCTATGTGAGTAGGTCGGCATCAAGTAACGTTTTGTTTTTGTGCATTAAAGAGTCATTTCTGAAGTAAACAGAGAATTCTTCGGCTGAGCTTATATAGATGGAGTGGTTTCTAATGATAGAGTTGATGGATGGTATTTTGCATGGTGCAATGATTATTCCTGATATAACTAGGCGGCTCTGTAACGTCTTGAATTAAAAAAAGGGGAGCGTGGGAATTATTATGCTACTCATTTGTCTTTGGTGTGAGATTTAATATCAAATAGAGAGTTCGATGCTATTTGGTGTTATTTCATTTGGGACAGTTAATATTTTCCAGATTGGGAGATTATAGTTTTGGCATGGAGATAATGAAACTATGACTTATTTAGGCAAGTGAACATTATACCAGCAGGTTGAACAGCTAATATTTTACGGCATGGATGTAATTAATATTCTATGGTGTGAACATTCTTGTTCGATGTGACTCCCTGAACAGCAAATGTGAATCCCTGCAATAATATGGCGTGAATGAGATTCTTCCATTGCAGGTGTGTAAAAAGACAATACCTTGGCGTGGGATTTTTAAGTATATTGTGGCACTTGGAATTAGTTTTTCATGTCTAGCTGGATGAATCAATTGTGCTGCACAGTTGGAAGTTATCGAGAAAGACTTGGGCTTCATATACACAAATGGCTGGCTGTTTAGATGACTGTCTTTGCTCCAGGTGCGAAGAACACTAGAAACCTGTGCATTGAGCGCTGGGCAGAAAAAGGGAAAATAGTTTTGGATCATTGCTGCATATTTTTGGTGAATTATATAAAGTGTGGGAGTCATTGGCATGCCAACCAATTAATCTGAAAGAATTCTGTGACTTCTATAATTGTCCCAGGTACTGGAATTGAGTTTCATACAGCTATATGTAGGGGGGATTGAAGTGCTGAGTGTATGGTGAAAGGAGTTATTTAAGTTTCAGTAATAATTGAGTTTTCCATTGGGTTGGTGCTCAAACTAAAGTTGGTACTTCAGCTGATTAGAGTTGGTGCTTTGAGGAGGGTTGGTGCTCCCAGTGACTTGGTGCCCATTTTATAAATGAAAGCTATTGATGTGCCATGGGTTTTCAACCAAAAGGGTTTTCCATGTGAAATTTGGTGTTTGCATCTTGATTCAAACCCCCGCCCCTCTCTCAGTATTTTTTGTGTGCTCTTCAAATGATTGCTTCATATGCACAATGCACTACTCCAAATTTATAAATGCACTCTTTAATCACCAATTGTTGCTGCTATCTCTTGATTGTGCTCTGTTAGAACCTTTTCTTACTTTCTATAACTTCTTTTCCTTTTCAGTGGTGCTTAATCATATCTATTTCTTTCTATTGACTGTGTTTTTGCTTTTTAGGGTTGAGAATCTAACTTTTATTCTGCTTTTTGGGGGAATCCTAGATAGCCAAGTTTAATCCATGGGACTTCCAAAACCAGGGGAAACTGGCAAGTCAAAAAGATTCAGTGAGTCTGCCAGAAACTTGCCGAGTCTCACCAGTAAATCTGCAAGCTTAATTTTTGTCTGCCTTGCCTCAGGACTCAGTCAGTCCGCCAGTTAAGTTGTTAAATGGTGAGTATTGTTACTCTGTTTTGACTTGACCAAATCTTCATCATCAATTGTTAAGACAGTCTTATAGAAATTATTTCTACAACAGTGCGAGCTGCTGTTGGGGATATTACATCATTTCTGTAGTAAAATAAATATTCTAATTAGAGTGTTTGTTTGAGTTGTTAAAACTTAAAACAACTTATAAATATAAAGGAGTGGCTATTGAAGGTAGAACAACCTTCCTATACCTAGGGATATGAAAATCCCTATATATATGCTAAGTTACCATATTCGCTCCCTGGGCATGGAATTCGGAATTCGATTCGTATGAAATTCGAATTCGATACGAATTCTTTAAATGACTGTGTAATTCGCCAGGAATTTGTTAAAACGAACCCTGGACGAATTTTTGCGAGCCCAAAACGAATTTCCAGTTTAAAAAACGAACCCAGACCGAATGGAAAATACTTTCAACGCATTTCACGCGAATTTACGGGATTTTGTAGATTTTTTGACTTTCAACACTTTCATTTATTGTTTTTTTATTGTTTTTTTGGTTTTGTTCCGCCTTAAAAGTTAAAACCCTAAAGCGTCTAAAGTCTAAAGTTTATCATTTCATTTCCATGCGTTTGCTAAACCGTAACTCCTCCAGCAGCCGCTAACTCCTCTAGGCTTCCAGCAACCATGTTAACTCTTCCAGGTTCCAACAGCCACTACACAGTGCGGCTGTGAGCAGAAGTCAATCTTCCACATCCAGCAAGGATCATTGCAGCAAGGATCAGACTCCAGTTTTGTAGAGGTAGGTTATGCATTTTCAGATTTTCTCATTTTGCTATGGTGTTGCTATGCTATGGTGTTGATTTGTTGATTTGTGCTTAAGATGATAAGTGTTTATGACAAGATTTGTAAGGCTGTATATTGT
>MU223456.1:1279619-1294617 GCA_018584345.1 Thuja plicata | reverse complement strand
AGGTTGGTCTTCTTTTGGCTCAAATTGGACTTCGTTTGAGCTTAGTTTTGTGTGCTTACTATTTTTGGTAAGTCGGGTGTTGATTGAGATGGACCCTTTCTATTTTTGGAAAGTGCATTTGGCCACACGGAGAAATAATAGGTGACTCCTATTTCAGACAACATATTAAAATGATGAGTATTTTAGGAGTTACTAAATTTTAGTGGATAGAGGATCTTCTGAGACACAGACTTGGCTTGGGAGGGTTGTGTCTTCCCCACAATTCAGTAAGTTACAGGTTGGTCTTCTTTTGGCTCAAATTGGACTTCGTTTGAGCTTAGTTTTGTGTGCTTACTATTTTTGGTAAGTCGGGTGTTGATTGAGATGGACCCTTTCTATTTTTGGAAAGTGCATTTGGCCACATGGAAAAATAATAGGTGACTCCTATTTCAAACGACATATCAAAATGATGAGTATTTTAGGAGTTACTAAATTTTAGTGGCCAAATCATTAAATGGCTTATTATAAAGTTATAAATTAACTTTACAATTTCACTTAAGTTGAGGGTTAAGTCATCATTGGAAGGGGCCATTTATTTAATTGATTATAAGCCTAAGTCACATTATTATAATGATACTTTATTATAATAATGTTTTTAAAGGAAGTTATTAAAAAAGAGTTGTGTTGAGTGGAATTCATTTGGGAAACTTTTGTCAATGGAGGATTATAAATATGAGCCCATTTGATGAGAAAAAGACATCTAATTATTTGATTATCTTATTTGCTTATTGTCTTTGTAACATTCTTGAAGATCTGATTTTTCATGCCCTTGTTGAAGTATAAGGGTCTGATTTCTAAGTGGTGTCTTTGCAAGTTTGCTTTTGAAGTATAGCAAAATTGCAATTACTTCTCTACTGTATCTAGTCGCTGAAAAGAGAGTTTGTCTGAATTTCTAGTTTATGCACACTAAGGGTGCAGATTTATTCAGTTCTGATTTGGACTGTGATCTGGGTTTTTCTTCTGGAGATTGTTTCCTGGGGAGTTTTTCCGATAATTAATTGGCACACTGAGAGTGCAATTAATTCTGGATTTCATGTTACTATCTTATGCTTTAATTTTAAATCTGGTGCTTGGAGAAATTGAAGGGTTTCGACATTCCTGATCTTATCGAATTGCAAATTCGAATAAGAAATTGTAACACATTGAATTAGACTGTAAGTCTAGTGAATCGTGGTTATCCCTTAGAGTTTCGCGTAACAGCAAGGAAGGACTGCGGATTGTGTTGGAGGAGTTGCGGCAGGGAATTCAGCATTCATGTAGGTGACTTAAGGGCTGCAGACATCCAACGTCACATGAATCACAAGCTGCGAAAACAATGAGTGATTGGACATTGCGTAAAGGTTGTGTATTGCAGATGAAAGACTACAGCCGTGGCCTACATGCTGATGACAACATTAGGAGTTGCGTAAACTAGTGAAGGATTTTTTGGATGGTGACGTTTCAGCTTGTAGATGGATTATTACATTTTAAAAACGCATGGAGGAAAATGGTATTTCACATGCATTTAGTTTGGAAATTGGTTTCAGTCTTTTGCAAAGTTATTTAGTGTTGATGTATTTAGTTTCGAATTTTATATTGGGAATAAATTCTTGAATGTAATTTTCAGAATTTTATCAAATAAATAATCTGAGATAATTGTCTGTGAATAAGAGATACCAAACTAAAAGTGAATACCATCCTAATAAAAAATAAAGAAATCCCTTTGCAATAAATTGTTGTTTGGTGCAAAGATCAGTTAATTAATTAGTAGAGCCAAGTTGGGCTCATTATAGTGGTATCAGAGCGGTTTCCTTCCAGTTTGCAGGAATTTGGGCTCAGTTTTAGTGGTTCAGAATATTGTCAGTTTTTGCATTTAGTATTTCATTCAGTGATTTTTTATTCACTTCATGGCGTATGACAAGAAATTCATTCCGGGTAGACACTATATACGTAGAAGGCGTACGTTACCACCTTGGAATGGTGCATTTGAAGGTGATGCAGTGACATTGGGAGCAAGAGCGGGCAATGATGTCGTTGTACCAGCAGCTACTCCTGTGTTAGATGAGCCATCTAGTGAGGTACTTAGCAACAGTACCTTAGATGTTCGAGTGTGCCTTGTTGATAGTACACATGATGTTGCAGTTCATGGGTTTATACCATCTGCAGACACAATTCAATTTCCTATAAAGGCCGTTGGTGATGATCAAAGTTCCAGTAAGGTATATATTGTGGGGAGTGCATACTACTTCACATTTGTTCACCATGTTCAGGACTTGTATCGGGTGCAAAGTTGGTCTGTGCCTAAGCTGGATTGCTCGCAAGATGATTGGGTAGATATACTAGAGGAGAGTGTGTTGAGGTCTCCTACAAAGGTGTGTTCTAGTAATATCCTGATTTCTACAGTGCAGGTACTAGATACTATTTTCCAGGTTATGTTATTGGTCCCAATGATGTTATTGGTATGCAGTTCGTTCAGTGATAGCAGGGATGTCACGTGCTTCTACCTATGGGATCCAGGTGGAGGTTGGAATTCAGTGTGTTACCGGATTGCTTGAGGACAAGCAATCTTAGGGAGGGCGGACTGTAATGTCCCCGTTTTTGTCAGGATCTGAGTTTAAGAGATTAGCCTATTATTGTGATCCTCGTAGGCTAATTATTGTGGATAGAGGATCTTCTGAGACACAGACTTGGCTTGGGAGGGTCTTGTCTTCCCTACAATTCAGTAAGTTACAGGTTGGTCTTCGTTTGGCTCAAATTGGACTTCGTTTGAGCTTAGTTTTGTGTGCTTACTATTTGTGGTAAGTCGGGTGTTGATTGAAATGTACCCTTTCTATTTTTGGAAAGTGCATTTGGCCACATGGAGAAATAATAGGTGTGACTCCTATTTCAGACGGCATATTAAAATGATGAGTATTTTAGGAGTTATTAAATTTTAGTGGCCAAATTATTATTAAATCATTAAATGGCTTATTATAAAGTTATAAATTACCTTTATAATTTCACTTAAGTTGAGGGTTGAGTCATCATTGGAAGGGGCCATTTATTTAATTGATTATAACCCTAAGTCACATTATTATAATGATACTTTATTATAATAATGTTTTTAAAGGAAATTGTTAAAAAAGAGTTGTGTTGAGTGGAATTCATTTGGGAAACTTTTGTCCGTGGAGGATTATAAATATGAGCCCATTTGATGAGAAAAAGGCATCTGATTATTTGATTATCTTATTTGCTTATTGTCTTTGTGACATTCTTGAAGGTCTGATTTTTCCTGCCCTTGCTGAAGTATAAGGGTCTGATTTTTGAGTGGTGTCTTTGCAAGTTTGTTGCTGAAGTATAGCAAAATTGCAATTACTTCTCTACTGTATCTGTTGTGGCTAAGAAGAGAGTTTGTCTGAATTTTTGGTTTATGCACACTGAGGGTGCAGATTTATTTAGTTCTGATTTGGATTGTGATCTGGGTTTTTCTTCGGGAGATTGTTTCATGAGGAGTTTTTGGGATAATTAACTGGCACACTAAGAGTGCAATTAATTATGGATTTCATGTTACTACCTTATGCTTTAATTTTAAATCTGGTGCTTGGAGAAATTGAAGGGTTTCGACATTTCTGATCTTATCGAATTGCAAATTCGAATAAGAAATTGTAACACTTTGAATTAGACTTTAAGTCTGGTGAATCGTGGTTATCCCTTATAGTTTCGCGTAACAGCAAGGAAGGACTGCGGATTGTGTTAGAGGAGTTGCGGTAGGGAATTCAGCATTCACGCGGGTGACTTAAGGGCTGCAGACATCCAATGTCACATGAATCACAAGCTGCGAAAACAATGAGCGATTGGATATTGCGTAAAGGTTGTCCATTGCAGATGAAAGACTACAACCGTGGCCTGCATGCTGATGACAACATTAGGAGCTGCATTAACTAGTGAAGGATATTCTGGATGGTGACGTTTCAGCTTGTAGATGGATTATTACATTTTAAAAACGCATGGAGGAAAATGGTATTTCACATGCATTGGTTTTCAATCTTTTGCAAAGTTATTCAGTGTTGATGTATTTAGTTTCGAAATTTATATTGGGAATAAATTCTTGAATGTAATTTCCAGAATTTCATCAAATAAATATTCTGAGATAATTGTCTGTGGATAAGAGATACCAAACTGAAAGTGAATACCATCCTAATAAAAAATTAAGAAATCACTTTGCAATAAATTGTTGTTTGGTGCAAAGATCAGTTAATTAATAGGAGAGCCAGGTTGGGCTCATTACAGTGCTCTGCACACTCTCCACTGCTCAGAAAAATCAGGATCATTTTCATACAAATGCTTCATGTCATCAAAACCAAGAACCTCAATTCTAATTTCAGTTAACAAATATCTTCTACTCAATGCATCAACAACTCGGTTAGAAACTCCACTTTTATGCTTTATCACAAATGTGAAACTCTGCAAATACTCTACCCATTTCATATTTCTAATTCAATTTATTCTGACTACCCAAATAATGTAAAAGCCTTGTGATCAGTATACAACACAAATTCACTTGGCATCAAATAATGTCTCCACTTCTTCAAAGCTTGAACAATAGCATAGAATTCTTGATCATAGACAGAATATTTCTTTTTAGCATCATTCAATTTTTCACTAAAGAAAGCAACAGGTTTACCTTCTTGAGTCAACACAACTCCTATTGCACTTCCACTTGAATCACATTCAACTTGAAATACCTTAATGAAATCAAGTAAGGCTAATACAGGCAATTCAGCAACCTTCTACTTCAAAGTCTCAAAACTCTTATCAACTCCATGTGTCCATTTGAATTCTCTTTTGTCTCCTCTCATTGTCTCAGTCATAACATTACAGATAGAACTGACATTTCTGACAAACTTCTTGTAAAAACTTGCCAATCCAAGAAACGATCTTACCACACTGACATTCTCATGTGTACGCCAACTAAGTATAGCTTCAACTTTCTCAGGATCCATCTTCAAACCATCAGCTGAAATCACAAAACCTAAATACACAAACTCCTCTTTCATGAATGACCACTTTTCCAAATTTATCAACAACTTTTCTGTCATGTCCCCTTTCTAGAGTAGACATCAAAGACGGAGGAGTTGGCCTATCTTTGGAGTCTCGTAGACTAGTGGAGATAGATAGGGACTCATTCAGTGCCTGGATTTTGGCTTTACAGGCAGTTTGGAGCAGTTCATAGATTTTAGGGGATATCCCTACTTTTTAGGAGGATGTGGCAGTTTCCAAATGTGAGGTCCCACTAGACCATCCCATAATTTCAATTTCAGGATGACAGGGTGTGTTCCCTAGTTTCTAGGAGCATCCCTAGATTTTAGGGATGGGATTGACAATTGACCCATCTCGTTCGGCATCAGTCACAGACAAGTGACATGGTGGTAAATATAGTGTTGCAGTGCAGTTCCTTGATTTTAGGAGGCAATTCCTACTTTTTAAGAGGGGAATTCCTACTTTTTAGGAGGTGGTGTCAGCTTCCAGATTTGAGGTTCCATACGGTCATCCCTTGGTTTCAGTTTCAGAAGATTTGGGTGTGTTTCCTAGTTTCTAGGAGCATCCCTAGATTTTAGGGATGAGACTGCCAGTTATCCCAGGTTGTCTGGCATCAGTCGCAGGCAGGTGACATATTCAGTCTCAGGATTGTGGGGTGTTTCGAGTGTTTTATGGCTATTTGGGATATATTTTAATATATTTTAATATTTTCCTAAGTTAGCGTTTTAATATTTTAAATAAAGCTATTTATATAGCTAATTGGAGTAATAAGGGGTTTTTGGCTTCATCTGGTCAAGCAGGCCTGTGTTATAACTCGTTGGAAAGGTCTTGAATTATTATAACTTATTTTCATCATCCGGAGACCTTCTGGCACATCGAGTTATGTTATTTGAAGAAAAGGGTGTTTTTCCTATACATAAAAACTATTTAATTAAAAGATGTCATTTTATAATAAAGGGAAAAGCATATTTTCCCTTTAGGGTTCGATTGGCTTTGAGAGGGAGATAAAAGGAGATGTTGGCTCATTCTTTGATTATCTTTTACATCTCATTCTTGGTATTTGCGATTTTGCTCTCAGGAGCGATTCTGGAGAACTAGGACGCAAACCCCAGAGTCTTGTTACTGGGACGCAAACCCCACTAGATGGTTTCAGCAACATTCTACAGTATTATTTCAGCATTGGGAGTGCTTTTGCAGTGTACATTGGGGGTCTTGTTTGGCACGTTGGGGTCTTCAGGCTGCCTTGGCGTGACTACAGCAACTGTACGGCTGCCTTTCAGCTGGCATGTGATTTGCTGGTTGGCTTACATCAGCCATCTCTACCCTTGGTGCGTGGCTGGTTCATTCCTGCAGCTAGCGTCATCATTCCATATTTCTAAACACCCTTGTAGGCATACTGGATGCATATCTTGCCTGGTACGATTTGTAGCTATTCTGGTTGGGTGGATATTATACTATTGCATACTGTTTTCAGCCTACTTATTTGTTGTTATTTACTGTTTTACTTATATCTGGAAAATACAAAGAAAAAAGAAACAATCCTTCTGCAACTTCTGTCTAATTCTCTAAGACCACAAAGAAAGCACAGGAAAATCTATTATTTTAATTAAAATTTACAGAAGTTCATGTAATGAGCTTGACCTGGCTCTCGTATAGTTTGATAATAATTTGAAGCAAACACAATAACTTTGCAGAAATAGATTACTTTTTTAAGTCAACAATCCAATATACTTCTTAATTTGCTGATATGATTGTTTCCCCAGCATTATTATTTATTCAAAAAACAAGTATGGACGTTACATACATTCAATTATTAAATTCGAAGTAATGCAAAATGGAACCTAGCTGTCCTGATAGTTGGACGCTGATACCTGGTAATCCAACCATGTGTTGCATCTGCAGGAAGGAATCAGAACTCTCCCATGTTGACGGCTGGCTATAAATCACTCTGCAAGCCGATCATCGAATCTCCTACTACATCCCACGGAGACTCCTATCCAGCGTGAAGATCAATGCTAGTGCTGGCAGCATCGACCTTATTACCACGGCCCAACAATCTATTTGCTCCAGCAAGGTGTTAACGCTGACCCCAGTCTGCTTGCGTTTTCCAGCAACCATGGAACTAGGCTCGTGCGGCTGGCAGCATGTGCCTTATGCCATTAAACAGTGGACTCCCAATGACTTAGAAGTGTAAGTCAATTTCGCTTCACACCCTCCACGTCCAGCAATGCAGAAATTCTTGCTTCAGCTTAACTCGATTTCAAGGCAAATCTGTAACCTCAGAGAAAGAACCCGCACCCTCAGTGTGCATACGAACTCCCAGAAATTCAGAAACTCTCCAATCGTATACAACAGCACGATGGAGGACAATTTGATTATACAACAGCAATCAATCAATGATTAGCTCAAGAAGAATCAGTCTTCGAGACACTAATTTGACCCTTCAGCTAGGGTTCAGGTAATTAGGAACAATTCCCAAGACAATTTCAATAATCAATATTCGATGCTTGGCTCCACAAATGAGCTTGTATTTATAACACCTCAGATGCAATAGTTTCCAAAAACTATCATCAGTTAACCATTCCTTATAATATCAATTTCTTAAATCATTATAATAATAAAGTATTATTATTATTATAATAATATAACCTTTTATTAATTAATAACATGTCATTATTAATTAACACCATTAATTATCAAATATGTTTCTGACGATGAATTCTGCATATCCTGCTGAAGCGACTGATCTCATGGCCTGTAACTGTACTACCAAAAATAACAACTGCCAAAATTAGACTTAGTATAAATAGTAAGTCCCCAATCAAGGAACTGTACAGCCTGAACATTGTCTGGAAAACTGACCACTGTCGATACTGCCCTACCAGAAAGGGAAACTGACTAAACTGACTTACTAAAAATAGTAAGTCTGGCACTGGAACCCTCAAACCCAGGCATCAGCTCACGAAGGTCGTGATGATGAGCTGACCAAGCCACTGCCAGTACCTACTAAAAAGGGGGTCATCACAGTTTAGCCAAAGGATCCTCCTGGGATCTTTCAGTGGTATCAGAGCCTTTTTCTTGCCACCCTGTGGGAATTTGTTAAAAACATTCAGTGAGTGATCAACACTCTATTGAAATTGAATGGATAGGTACAGGGGAACTTATAGCAGTAGACAGGTGAAACTGTATAGCAGTAGACAAAAGAGACCATCAGATAGTTTGTCTTAATTCAAAAGGCAAACTGATGCCTTGGTTAGACAGTTGGATCGTAGTCGGGATATTCAGAACAGGCTTAGTGAACTGTTGTCAGATCCGGCTACCATTGACAGAGCGGCTAGATACATGGTTTCACTCTTGGGCAGATCTTCTTCTCACAGGACACAGGATACGAGACAGGTTGACATGGTGAGGGAGGTCAGGAGAGACCTGCAGGATGATTTCACAGCTGCACGTGGGCCTATTACATCAGTTCCTGAGATCAGTGGCCCTCCAGCTGAGTTACCCCACACTTTATTTGTAGGGTCATTACCTATCTCAGTGGATGAGCACATAACAGTTACACCGGCCGACAAATGCATGGAGACTCAGCACTCAGTTGATGGTTCGGTGATACAACAGGAGTTGACGCCTACAGTTGAGGTTTGTACTATTCCGGATTGTATTATAGAGACAGCCAGTGGCTCCAGTCTAGTTTGCCAGGAGGATAGTCCTATGGTCGATGTTGAGGGAGTTGCTGATAGTGGGAGTGTTGTAGTGTTGGAGGATATGACGGTGGACTCTAGATCGCCAGAGGAGGATACCACTTTTGAGGACTGCCTTGAGGAGATGGAGTTAGATAGTACAGATCTAGATAGCGACAGTCCCGAAATGGGGTTAGTGCAGGAGATGTCAATATTCTCTTGTGTTGAGGATTTGAGCATGGAGTCTGCATGTGGTGATACTAGTGTTGAGGTTGAGATAGTAGACACGAACTCATGCCAGCATGACTCAAACTCATTTGTTAGTAGGGAGTCAGATGAAGTTCAGTTCGGGTCACCAGAGGAGGTAGAGCCCTTGTTAGCATCTTGGTTTTCTACCGGTACTTCCTATGTGACCCATGAGGATGACTCCATCAGTGGTGAGTCATGTCTGTATCAGACCTTGGGAGAGGACTGCAAGTTGTTGGAGAGTGCAGATCGGTCCCAGGATCAGGATTAATCAGAGGTTACAGAGGACAAGGCAGTTGAGAGTGTTGAGGAGGTAGATTCTGTAGTAGCTTCCTCAGGTACAGAGGAGTTTGGAGAGGTGTCAGCTGCTAGTACTCCATTTGAGGATGTGAGTTCAGTTGTTTGTTCACAGAGCTCAGATGACAGCACACTGGGGGATAGTGTTTTTGAGAGTATATTGGGTACCACTTATATTCACAGTACAGACAGTGTGCCAGGGGTGATGCATAGGAGGCCTATAATTTACAATCATGTGTCTAGTCAGTTGAGAGTCAGCGAGTATGATATTGTTACCGCATTCGAGCATTTTGATGCTGCTCGATAGCTGCTAGCTTTTCATGGATGGGGTGCTCCTATGGATGATGAGCATGGTAGTTGTTACCTGTCCCTAACAGAGATGCATGCCTTACGGGAGGCTGTCAGAATTTTGAGATAGGATTAATTCCGATTGGTAGCCGACCGAGATCACTTAGCAGAGTGGGGAAGTACAGCATATGAGGCACTCTTGGATAGAGAGGATGAGGTGAGTGAGCTTACTCGGGAACTCACGACGACTTCTGAGGTTCGAGAGAGCACTCAGTCGGCTCTGCAGGAGTCACAGGTTCAGTTAGCAGAGGTGACTGTGGAGTTGGTGCAGCTTCAGTCTACACCAGCACCAGATCCAGTGCAGTTACATATTGTGGTGTCTGGTGATTTGGCGATGTCCAGAGTTGGGGTTGTTGGATGTGATGGAGTTAGAGATACATCCACCCATGAATCTAGTGTTGGAGGTACAGGTTCACTTCCATCGGATACATATGCAGTTGATTTAGGCGCTTCAGTAGAGGGTTGCAGTGTGCCTGACATTGGGGTGGATATTCCGATTGGGATGGATAGTCCAGTTGGTAGCATTGCGTCAGGTGATATAGTACAAGACGTTGTGGGTAGTGTAGTGGATCCATCAGTGATCCGTGTTTCAGTTCATGACACTACTCCTTTAATTGCTCAGCAGAGAGACATGGTATCACCTGAGTTGGTTGATAGTGATCGCATAGCTGGTGATGATAGGCAATTGGCTACGTCACAATTACATGATGACCAGTTATGGGTCCGAGGGGAGCAAATGGATGCTACCACCTATAAATTCTACTGCACAGAGTCATTCGTGGATCACCTTCTTGAGAGTTCAAAATTTCGGGAGGGATCTTACCGAGCTTCTGAGGGTGTTCTCATCCAGGGTACTAGTACGATTTGACGTTTGGTGAGAGAGATTGTAGGTACCTTGACTACGATGCTCCCTCACAGAGATTTCGAGGTTGGGTTTGCTAAGAGGGTCACCCATGATCCTGTCCAACCAGTTGTGCAGAGTTCGAGATTGGAGCCATCTTTGGGTTCGCAACTGGTGGATGATGAGCCTCTAACAGAGATCAGAGCAGTTTATCGTCGTTACACAGTGAGGAGTGCTCATTATTTTTCCTTTGACCCACATGTTGATGAGTTCATAGTACATAGGCGTGGGTTGGCTCCTAGTCCTTATCATTCGTTATGGGATGGGTTCTCGCCATCAGCAGTTGATGGGATTTTTGGCTACAAGTCAATAGCAGGTGACTTGTAGAGTTATGGTGACTGCAAAGATTATATAGTGTGTGGATATCTGAGTCCTGCTACAGCTTTGTTCAGGGGTATTCATCACTGTTGTGCAGATGGTCTACACACTCAATATAGGTCAGTTGGGTGTGCAGGGGGAGTTTAGGGTGTATGTGATCTGAGTCACCCTTACATCTTGGTTTTTGATGGTCCCAAGATCTATTTCTCTTAGGGTCGGAGCAGAGACAGATTCAATACGGGAGTGTAGGTGAGTGGTTGTTATGGATTTTTTTTTAGAGTCATCCCGTTTGTTTTTCGGGGGGATGCTACAGGAGCCTGCACTTTGCGCGAGGGGCATGGCTTATAGTTTTCCGTGGGATCCAGGTGGATTGTGATGTTTCTTGTTCTGGTGATTGCTTGAGGACAAACAATCTCCGAGAAGGGATGATTGTCATGTCCCTTTTCTAGAGTGGACATCAGAGACGAGGGAGTTGGCCTATCTTTGGAGTCTCGTAGGCTAGTGGAGATGTATAGGGACTCATTCAGTGCATACAGTGACCGGATTTTGGCTTTACAGGCAGTTTGGAGCCAGTTTGGAGCAGTTCCTAGATTTTAGGGGATATCCCTACTTTTTAGGAGGATGTGGCAGTTTCCAGATGTGAGGTCCCACTAGACCATCCCATGGTTTTAGTTTCAGGATGACAGGGTGTGTTCCCTAGATTTTAGGGATGGGACTGCCAATTGACCCATCTCGTTCGGCATCAGTCACAGACAGGTGACATAGTGGTAAATGTAGTGTTGCAGTGCAGTTCCTTGATTTTAGGAGGCAATTCCTACTTTTTAGGAGGGGAATTCCTACTTTTTAGAAGGTTGTGTCAGCGTCCAGATTTGAGGTTCTATAAGGTCATCCCTTGGTATCAGTTTCAGGAGATTTGGGTGTGTTTCCTAGTTTCTAGGAGCATCCCTAGATTTTAGAGATGAGACTGCCAGTTATCCTAGGTTGTCCGACATCAGTCACAGGCAGGTGACATATTCCGTCTCAGGTTTTTGGGGTGTTTCGGGTGTTCTATGGCTATTTGGGATATATTTTAATATATTTAAATATTTTCCTAAGTTAGCATTTTAATATTTTAAATAAAGCTATTTATATAGCTAATTGGAGTAAGAAGGGGTTTTTGGCTTCATTTGGTCAGGCAGGCCTATGTGTTATAGCTTGTTGGAAAGGTCTTGAATTAATATAACTTGTTTTCATTATCCGGAGACCTTCTGTCACATCGAGTTATGTTATTTGAAAAAAGGGGTGTTTTTCCTACACAAAAGCTTTTTAATTAAAAGATGCCATTTTATAATAAAGGGAAAAGCATATTTTCCCTTTACGGTTCGATTGGCTTTGAGAGGGAGATAAAAGGAGATGTTGGCTCATTCTTTGATTATCTTTTACATCTCATTCTTGGTATTTGCGATTTTGCTCTGAGGAGTGATTCTGGAGAACTGGGACGCAAACCCCAGAGTCTTGTTATTGGGACGCAAACCCCAATAGATGGTTTCAGCAACATTCTACAGTATTATTTCAGGGTTGACAGAGAGTGTTAAGTTTCAGCATTGGGAGTGCTTTCGGAGTGTACGTTGGGGGTCTTGTTTGGCACGTTGGGGTCTTCAGGCTGCCTTGGCGTGACTACAACAACTGTACGGCTGCCTTTCAGCTGGCACGTGATCTGCTGGTTGGCTTACATCAGCCATCTTTGCCCTTGGTGCGTGGCTGGTTCATTCCTGCAGTTGATGTCATCATTCCTTATTTGTAAACACCCTTGCAGGCATATTGGATGCATATCTTGCCTGGTACAATTTGTAGCTATTCTGGTTGGGTGGATATTATACTATTGCATGCTGTTTTCAGCCTACTTATTTGTTGTTGTTGTTATTTACTGTTTTACTTATATCTGGAAAATACAAAGAAAAAAGAAACAATCCTTCTGCAACTTCTGTCTAATTCTCTAAGACCACAAAGAAAGCACAGGAAAATCTATTATTTTAATTAAAATTTACAGAAGTTTAGCCAAAGGATCCTCTTGGGATCTTTGATTTTCCTATTTCAATCACTACAATACTTGTCTTATATGCATCAAATGCTCTTCTCTGGTCTTACTGAATATCGAAATATCATCCAAGTATACAATCACACATTTATTCAAGAATTTCTTCAAAACCTCATTCATTAACCTCATAAATGTACTTGGTGCATTAGTTAAACCAAAGGGCATAACCAACCACTCATACAAACCGTCTTTTGTCTTAAAAGCAGTTTTCCATTCATCACCTTCTCTAATTTTGATCTGATGATATCCACTCTTCAAATCAATTTTGGTAAAATATTTTGCTCCACTCAAACAATCCATTATATTATCCATCCTCGATATAGGAAACCTATACTTAACTGTGATCTTATTGATTGCTCTTGAATCGGTGCACATTCGCCATTCTCCATTTTTCTTAGGCGCCAATACAGCTAGTACTGCACACGGACTCAAACTTTCTCTGATTAAACCCTTGTTCAACAACTCATGAACTTGTCGGTTAAGTTCTTCATTCTCAGTCAGTGTTAACCAGTGCGGTGCCTTGTTTGGTAAACTAGCTCCAAGAATCAGACTCGTAGAATGACTAATATCTCTCATTCGTGGCAAACCATTAGGTACATTATCTGAAATGATCTCCTTGTACTCGGTAAGCAGTTTCTCAACTTCTGCAGGAACTTTATCTTTTGTATTCTTACTCGGTTTGTTAGGAATCAAAGCATAACAGATATCATTCTTTTTCAAATCCTTAACAAACTGTCTACCTTCCATCAAACAAACTTTCACAGATGTACATATCTCTTCAACAGATTCTTCAACCCAAGGTAACAAGATTTGCTTCTTACCATCAAACCAAATAGTATATCTATTCAATCTTCCATCATGTATAGCATGTCTATCATATTGCCAAGGTCTACCCAACAAAATATGACAACAATCCATTGGCATAATATCACACAACACATTATCATAATATTTCCAAATTTTCAGATTCACAAAACATTGTTCACTCACCATTAATGTATGCTCATCCTTGATCCGTGAGATCTGATAGGGCTTCGGGTGCTTCATTCTTTTCAACTGTAACTTTGTGACCATTTCCTCTGATGTCAGATTCTCCGAGCTTCCACTATCAACAATTACCTTCCAAACTTTGTCTGCAACTTTGCATCTGGTCTTGAACAAACTTTTCCTTACAGGATCTTGGTTATCTTTCTCACTCCAAAGTATCCTTCGGATCATTAGATTTCCTTCCTTCTCAGGTTCATTCGGTGACTCTTCTTGCACCAAAGCATTTCTTCGACTACCGACCTTCTTGCTTGCATGTGTGCACTCAAAAGATTTGTCCTTCACCACAATCGTAACAAGTTCCTTGGAACCCTCTTCTGCTATAACCACCTCTAGAGTAGTTGCCTCTTCCTCGGAATGAACTTCCACCTTTCCATTTGGTCTTTCCTTTGTCTTAATATGTGTCTGGATTTGTCTTGTCTGGTTCAGATCCACTATTTTCACCATGAGAACTTCCTCTTCCTCTAGGAAATCTACCACCTCTTCCTCTTTTCCTTTGTTCATATCTTTTGTTCAATTTCTCCTCAACTTTTAGTGTAATGTCCCCATTTTGCGGGCATTAGAATTCGTAAGAATTAGCCTATCATTTGACCCTCGTAGGCTAACAATTATTGATAGAGGGCCTCGTGTGGCAGTTACTCGGTGACTAGAGACATTACTCTTCAGCTGGATTCAGGTTTTGGCCTTTGCACAGGTTATTTGACTTAGATTGGAACACTTACTATTTATAGTAAGTTACTATTTTGGGTGAGTCAGAGTTCTTATTAATAGAAAGACACCTGAGAAGAGCATATTGGCAGTGTCGGCCTTGATTGGGCCTTTGCAGTTGTTTCTAGACTCAATTTCACATACTTACTATTTATAGCAAGTCACTCTTCAAGGTTTCTATCTATATCTGAAGCACCTGGGCAGTCTTCAAAGGTAGTGACGACATTGATGGGGCTCTGCAATTGTTTCTTGGCACATTTGGAGAGACTTACTATATATAGTAAGTCAGTAGCAGGGAGTTACTATTTTTAGCAGGGCACCTGGTCACATGATGGTTGACAG
>MU223456.1:1231078-1264638 GCA_018584345.1 Thuja plicata | reverse complement strand
ATCATCTCAAACTTATTATTCTAATTTCAATTTAAACTGTTTATGTATGCAGTGCTGAATATATACATAAATGTCAATTCTGTCAATATCAATGTTAATTTTCACAAGAAGAATTCAGAGTGTATGCGATATCATAACTTTGTATTTCAAAATTGCTTGATGAGAAAATATATAACAGTAAACTTGCTGCAGTCTGTACTCAACACTTATTGATTTCGGTGTCTTTAAGAAGCAAATTGTCCACAGTATATATATATTGGTTGTAATGGAATGAAGGGTCACATCTATGATAGACATGACTCCCCAAGGAGTCACACCTATCATAGGCATGACTATTCTTAACAACATATTACATACCATACGATAAGTAAGAACCACTGTTTGTTAATACCGTCGACTTTGTTATTATGCCATTCACGGTTTACGTATTACAATATCTCGTCGACAATAATTATATGCCGATCACAACGTGAACATCAGAAATTATAATAACCCACGATTTAGTATATTAGTTTATATCTCAATTGACATTTGTAAGTCGATGACAATAATACATCGACCATCATACTTGATGGTAATAACATACCGATAGGAAGATGATTTGGTATAATCGGTATTAATATAATAGATATTATAAAATCAACTTAGTAATATTATTGCTATATTATAATAATGATAATTATTATTATCATTTATTATATTATAATAATATTTACTATATTAAAAACATGGATATAATAGATATCAATAATAAATATTAATATCTATTCATATATATATTTCATAATTTGTCTATTATAGTGTGGTCGATATTTTATCTAATCGACGCTATAATTATCAACAGTTTTTATAATATGAGTTGACTTTATAATATATCATTAATAAAGCACACTTTTAATCAGTGAGTATTAATTACCCATTACCCTCAAAATGGCCCACTTTATTATAAAGCCAATTTATAACTTTATAATATAACTTAAATAAATAACATCATTAAAGGCCATTTAAATATTAATATCTCATTAAATGCTCATTATTTTGATGAATTGTCTGAACCAGGGAGTCAACCACTGCATCCTTTGTCCATATGATTGTCTTACTAAAAATAGAAAGGGCCCTTCTTGATCAACCTCTGACTTACTATAAATCGTAAGTATATGAAACTGAGCCCAAACGAAGTCCAATCTGAGCCAAACGAAAAGACCAAACTGGAACATATTGAATTCTGGAGAAAACAAGAACCTCTATTAACCAAGCCTCTGCCTCAGAAGACCCTCTATCCACAATAATTAGCCTACGAGGGTCACAATAATAGGATAATCCCACAAACTCTGGTGCTCGTGAAAATGGGGACATTACAATGATGCACTCCAAGGGTAGTTGGTGCTATGCCAAAATATTTTTTATTGGAGGAGTTCTCTGCAGGTGAGAGCTCATCAATAAATTTTAACCAAAGGACCATTTTGGAGGAGCTTACCCAAATCCAAATCTAAACATGTGAAGAGGAAAAGTCTAGAGTCAAGAAGATTAAATGTCTATTAATAGATCTTAGATTCAAGTTAATTTTTTTCATAGCTTCACAATGGTAGGTTGTCATTATTAGTTGTTGGTTTAGTGTCAAAAAAAAAAGTGTCATGGTAAATGGACACAATATCGCTTGTACACGACATCCATCGTGAGAGGGTGAATTCTCAAACTAAGCCTAAAAGTCAAACTTGGTAAGTAAGCCTAGTAGAGGATGGAGGCAAAGGAAGATGGAAGTCAGCCAGCGACCTCTCATTAGTCACTAGCGACAAGGCTGTGAAATTGCATTAGTGACAAAACTATTTGTGCCAAATGACTAAAGCCATGATTGGTTTCTAGGTGGTAATGACAACCATCTCATAACATTTGTGATCATAGTGGCAATGATCTACAATGGTGGTTGCATATGTAACAATGAGGATTTGACTCTCAAACCTTTTATTTTGTGGTTGGTTGCTTGTGAACAGATGTGTTTGTTATCATTCATAAGATGGTGCAAGTGATTGGAAGTGTTTGTCCCTAGTCACATGGGTTGGTGATTAAGATTGGATGTGTTTGCCCCCAATCATAATTGTTGTGAGCAGATGTGTGTCTTTGTTCATAATCTTGATGTTGGATACGTGGTTGCCCCTATCAAAACTTGTTGCAAGACCTTGGATAGATGTGTTAGTCCCTATCCTTGGTTCCATGGGTAGATGAGTTTGTCCCTATACTTGGAAAAAGTATAGTGAGCATAGTGAGGCTAGTTCCACTATTGCTTGTATATGTCCCTATTCATAACTTATGATGAACTACTGAACATGGCCATTTAGTGTTATTGATCCACTTATCCCCATTTGGAGAATGATGCAATATGGTGGGGTGTTGGGAATATAATATCATTTACATAGTAAAATAAATATTAATTAGAGTATTTGTTTGAGTTGTTAAAACCATAGTTAAAAATATCGTTATTGGCAACTTACGGGAAAAAAAATATCGGGAAAATATCGGAGATAAATCGGCAACTTATCGGGAACTTAAAAAATTGCTTAAATTTAATTTGAAATGCATTTTTTTGCAAATTTCTCTAAAACGCTGCAAATCACATTTTTTCCCCTTCAAACCCTTTTTTCCACTCCCAAACACCAATTTGCAAAAAAGAAAATGTGAAATAACTGCTTGTTGGGCCGTCAGTCCCTATTAGTAGATTGTGGCAGATATTTTGCCGAAATATCGCCGATATTTTTGTGATAAGTTCATGTTTTTTCGGCGATAAGTTTGAAACTTATCTGCAATATGTACTCCGCAATAAATTTACGTGTTTTATCATGGCCTCCAACTTAACGCGATAAGTTTACTTATCGGCGATATATTTGCCGTATTTTAATCTATTTAAAACAACTCATAAATATAGAGGAGTGGTTATAGAAGGTAGAACAACCTTCCTATAACCATGGATATGAAAATTCCTATAAATTTGTAATATGTATACTGAACATATGAGAAAGGAATAAGTGTTTGCCCTCAGGGGTAAACTGAATTGAACATATACATATAAAGTAAAGTACTCAACAAAGAAAGTATAACAGCATTATCTTTATTGATTCATAACATCAAGTACAAAGGTATTCCAACATGTCCTTACTGAAGAGAAATTCATACATATAGTGTCTGAGGGGATGCGAGGTGAACCGTCGCATCCATGTAACTCCCTCGGACGGACTAACCGTCTAACTACCAATTCACCAGACAACATCATCCCCCCAAAAAATAAAGTCGTCTCCGGACGACAACATACAAAAGGGAGATAATGCCCATTACATAACCTAAAGAAAATCACGGAGAAGAAGGGGTGGAGGGGCGTTCCTGAAGAAGCTGAAGTGTCGTCGTCACCATCAAGGCTGCTTTGAGTAGATCTTTTACTGTCACATCACATTCCTCTCGTGCCTGCACCAACACGCTTTTCAGCTGTAGCCTCCACTAACTCATGTTCAAACGATACTATCTCCCTAGCCAATCTGACCCCGACAGCCACCCATGTCGCCTTCTCCGCGTCCAACTCCTAGGTACGCTGAGCCAAGTGTTGCTCTACTGCCGCCAACCGGGTGGTCAGCTCCTCCCGAGCTCTCTGTGCATCCACCAAGGCAACCTCACTCTAGCCGAGACATACTCTGAGTACCTCAAAGCGTAGTACCCTTCTACCTCTCTCACCACTATTGGCACGCAGACAATCCCTGCCTGCAGTATCTCTGGGTCTCATCTGCTCAACTTTGTGTGTTCACAACCTCCAAATCCATCTCCCTTGGCGACTTATGGCTTCCCCTCCAAGGCTTAGCTTCAGACTTCTTTCTCACCGTGCAGAACAAACCCAACGCTTACCCAGACTGCGCTGGTGCCCCAAACTCAAGGTTGTAGTGAACCTCAAAAAATAAAATGGGGGTTGAGGGGCAACGCCCCGCGGAGTCTTGGGGCAGCGCCCCTACCGCCAAGACCAAATTAGCACCTTCAAACCCACACAGAAGTCCATGGGGAACACCATTTTCGTGATGTTCTTCTGATGCCATATTCTTTCTGCCAACCGCTTATGGTGCCTATGCAAATGGCCAATAACTGTATTTTCTTCACTACCTGTTTATGTCCTTCCCTTCGGTGCCATACGCTATGCACTGTTCTTTATTTGTCGTCGTTTTTTTTTTGTTTGTTTTTTTTAGAAATATAACCGTTTGTCTTTTCCTGACTACCTGGAGGATTGTACGGTACCCCACTTGTACAGCCTCTTCTGCCTGTGACTTCCTGACTCAACACTCCGGTCCGTACGGGTGTATGGTTGCCATTCCTTCCTCTCCTGTGCTGACTGCTCAATGAATGTGGTACCGTACAAATGTTGCAATAAATAAGTCCAAAGCTTTTCTCCTACCGTACGGCACCGTACGGTCACCTTGGTGTTGTTCCCTGATGGCTCCAGTAGTCGTACGACCTTTGGCTCCTCTGTGTTGAAATCGTCGTACACCGTACGGTTGTTTTATGGTCTTCAAAAGTTTTAATGTTGTCATACGGTTTTATTGTATCCCTGCGTGTCTTTGTCGTACGGCCTGTCTGTTGCTCTAAATGTCGTACGGCCTTTACATTTGTGTGTTTCCCTGCTGTGCAACTTTTGGTTGTCACTGCAAATCCGTACGGCCCCAACGGTGGCTTTAATCCTTTCCTCCAATCGTCGTACGATCCGCACTTGAACGCAAGAGAAGGATGAACCGTACGGTACAAGTTACTTACAGTTTTATAAAAACATGTTGCTTTCTGTCTGTACGGTCGTACGGGACCGTACGGTCGCATGTCGTACAGACTCTTTTTTTGAATTGATTTTCTTTTTTTCTTTTTTAATTTTTTTTTTTTTTTTAATTCCTAATCTAATTACCTTCTGGGTGCCTTTCCGGTCGTCCGTCCGGACTCTCGGGTTTCTCGGGTCCCCTTCCATCCCCTCGAGTGCTCTGTCCATCCTTTTGGGTGCATTGTCCATCCTCTTCGGGTGAGGTTTCGATTTGGAACTGCTAATGGCCTCGTGTATCTCCCGTCCGTCAAGAATCCACAACTGGATGGCCCCGTCATAGCCGACTTCCCGAACTTTGTCCTTGGGTTTGTTTTCAATGGCGATCCAAAGGCTGGAAACCATAAATTCTATAGGGACCACGATCGCTGGCCCGTACATAAGGAGAATAAAGATTTTGAAGGCTACGGCCACAGGGTTCCAACCGTCGCCGGCACAAGCGTCGTCACCGAGGTTTTTCCCCTTTGATTTTACCTCCTGGTATGCGGGGGTGGCTTCCTCCTCCCTAATACTTAGCATGTTACAAGATGGTGTGAAGAACTCATAATCTTCCATTTGCCAATGAAAGAGGCCATTCATTGAATCTCCATCATCCCCAGAACATTCTTCCAACTCCAACACCCCTTCGTCATTGGACTCCATTCTTCTTTGCCCTCCGTCTTCTCCCAATTGCTCAACTTCGAATTCTGAGTTCGAAGATGCTAACTCCTCGCTCACCATTTGCGTGCGGAGAACAATCACGTACTTCCTCCCAGCAGTCTCCATGGTGAGTGTGTTCCACTTCCAGTTGTGGTTCACCTTTGTTGAGGTGAGCCACCCTCGTCCCAAAATAGCATCGTACCCCTTTTTCTTTAGTGGGATCACCACAAAGTCGAGTATGAAGGGTTGTGTCCCAATCATCACACGTTGAGCCATGAGGGTTCCGATGGGTTTGATGTCGTGCTCATCCGCTCCCAACAGGTTGAATGTCAGAGGCCACAGCACCAACTTTTTCCATGTCTCCTCCGGAAGTACATTTACTCCAGACCCACCATCTACAATGGTGTCTATGAGAGTGGTGCCAAGGATACCCATCTCGACCACCGCTGGGTGATGCCCACTATTCACGACCAGCAACATAGGATTTGCAGTAAGACTTGGAGAAGTTTCGGGTACCTGACGAGGTTATGATGGTGCCATGTTAAGGATAGCCGTCCTTAATTGAGGTATGGTCTCCAGGAGGTCCTGGAGTTTTACCAGCACCTCCGTCTGTAATACCTGCCTTAGGATGTTTTCCTTCGCCTTCGTGCGTGAGATGCTGGTAACTTCCTGGGTGCTCTTCCGTTGTGCGGCCATCTCCTTCTCAATTGTTGCTTTTGCTTTGCTTGCCCTCTCCGTCTCCATACGGGGATCCGGATATATGGCCTTCTTCGCTTGGCCCCTTGTAAGTACGAGCACGGTATTATCAATGTCTATGAGGTTCACTCCCTTCGGACAGTGTGCATTGTCGTGGTTGCCGAGACCACACCATTTACACAAGTGTTGTGGGGAAGCACCCTCGGCTTTGCAGTCACGAGCGAAGTGCCCCCATTGGCTACAGGCCCTGCATTGGATGATAGGTCTCCCTTTGGCATCATACTGGATGCGGCTTCGCTTGTTATTGTTATTACTGTTATTATTTCCCCCTCGCTTGTTATCCTGGTAGCCTCCGGATGACGTTGTGGTGTTTGTTTGTTGGGAGGTGCCTGCTGGTGCGGACATTGTGGCCTGTTCTGTGAACAATACTTGTGCACTTCGTGACTTCATGTTGTACGGGCACTCCTTGACGGAGTGACCCATAACTTGGCAGATATCACAGAATGATTTTTTTTTTGGACAGGAGCCTTTGGTGTGGCCATTCTCCTTGCAATCTGTGCACCATAGTTCGTCGTCTTTGCTCGTACCACCCTTCATTGTCTTGAATTCTTTTAACATTCTCTCCATATCTTTTTGGAGCATCGTGACCTTCTTCGATCCGTTGTCACTGCTGTTTTCTTCTTCGGAGGTGTCATCGTCTGACGAAGAGGATTTACTTATCTTCTTTTTCGATGACTTGTGCTCACTTTCCAGGTCCATGGCCCGATTATATGCATCGTCGTACGAGGTGGGAGGAACTATCTTCATCTTCCTCCAGAGGTTCGAATTCAGCCCTTCTACGAACCATCTTTTCTTCAAGCCGTCGGCTGGCTGACTCTCCATCTTTCCCACTAGTTCCTTTAGTCAGAGGCCGTAGGCCCACACAGTCTACTTCTTGCCTTGTTTGGTACTGTATATCTCTGAAACAATTTCATTGTCATCCCTCAGTAGTCGAAACTCCTGGAATTATTTCTTGAGTTCGTCCCAAGTGGTCACCTTTGTTTTGTCTACATCGGAGTACCAGTCAATGGCTAGCCCTCTGAGTGTGGCAGGGAACTGTTTCACCCATCTTGCCTAGTCGGTGACTCCATTCACCGACCAGATGGTCTCGCACGTACGACAATGTCGTACTGGATCTTCCTTCCCATCACCATGGAATTTTGGTAGCTTCTCTTTGTTAGTCACCATATTTACTTTTCTAGGTGTCGACTGTGTTTGCAGCACGGGTTGTGTTAGAAGCTAGGATGGTACTGCCGACGTCGGTACCCGGAAAATGTTTGGTACTGTACCACTTGATGTCCCTGAACTACTGGAACTGTCCAGGCCTAGTGGGCTACTGTGATCCCCGTGCCCCTCTGTCACTTCGATACTCTCGGCGGCAGCAGTATCTTGAGCCTCCCTCCGTGCGGCTTCCTCTCTTCCTTCCTTCGGGCTTCTCTTGCTTCCATCTATGGGGTTAAGGTTAAGGACCCGAACAAGCTCCTTGTTTCCTCTAGGCGGTCCTCGTCACTTCTCCCGGCCTCCCGGTTAGATTCCTCCAGACCCTCGCCTTCACTTACTCCCTTTGGTAGTCCTTGGGCGCGTCTTCTGAATCTCTCCCTTCGCTCGGCTTGCTGCTATGCGAGTTCGGCTTTTCTAGCGGCTTGTTCCTCCTCGAGTTCTTTCTTTAAATTTCTATTTTTATTCAATTGATTGGGCATAAATTCTTTGCTCACTTCTCCACAGGGCAATAATCAACACATCAATTTATTTTTATTTTTATTTTTTTTTAAAAAGTCTTTTTAATCATTCATGTTGTTTTATTCCAACACTTCTCAATTGAGTGATTTCCTCATTGTAGTGTATTCTCCTTCGTAGAGCTCTGTATGTGCGTCGTCGGCCTCTGGGTTAATCTCACCAACTGGTAGGCCCATAGTGCCCGTACGCCATCCAGTTCTTGTCTTCCCGAGTACGTCTAGGCAACGCCAAATGTTTGCCCTCAGGGGTAAACTGAATTGAACAAATACATATAAAGTAAAGTACTCAACAGAGAAAGTATAACAGCATTATCTTTATTGATTCATAACATCAAGTACAAAGGTATTCCAACATGTCCTTACTGAAGAGAGAAATGCATACATATAGTGTCCGAGGGGATGCAAGGCGAACCGTCACATCCGTGTAACTCCCACGGACAGACTAACCGTCTAACTACCAGTTCACCGGACAACAATAAGAAGCTCATATTATTTGTGTATAATCTTGTGCAGATGATTTCAACTGTGCCCTTAATTCTGTTAGTCGCACCGTTGACATAACCATGAATCCCACTGATAAATATGTTGTGTATTGAAAACTTGATAGATGTTTTTCATAATCATATGGTGAGAACTTGAACATGAAATTCCTAGAGTTTTCAGTTATTATAACAAGCTTGACAAGTGGCACAGGTCTGGCAACTACAAAAGATATTTTCATATCATTGTGCTTTTTACTCCTTTTGCACCAGAAAAGTGTTTACCAATGCTTGAACGCTTGAGACCGTTTGTTGAAAAATAATGTATTCTTTTATGAATTATCCTTAATCTGATTCTTTGGAATGATACAGATATTTTAGTATAGTCATAATTATAAAAATGAATGTAGAACTACAATGTCCATGAAATCAACAAGAAGAATTTAGACAGGGAACAGTAGATCTACAGGTAGCTAAGCATCTCTTCTCTAACTCATGCAGAAAAGCAAACTCTGTTGCACATGGATAATGGCATCAAGAAAACCGAGATTATAATCAGCAACTATATGGTTAGAATGTGTCTACTTAATAATAGACAAAGAGAGGAAGTGAAAATATTTGTACTAACCTGGCCAGCAATATCTGGCGCTGAACCATGCACAGGTTCAAAAAGTCCTGGACCCTGCAAATATGAAATAGGTTGAAGGACAAAAAATTGGATACTTTGACAATTGAAATTTTAATAACAAGAAATATGAGATCCTGATTTCATATTTTGCAACTCAACAAATAAAACTAGTGTATAGATGGTCAAGACTATGAAATCTGTCATTCAGACCCTACCGATTCACCAACACTAGCGGATGGAAGCATGCCAATACTTCCAGTTAGCATTGATGCTTCATCTGATAGAATGTCCCCAAAAATGTTGTTTGTCACAATTGTATCAAACTGCACCACTCGATGTTCATACAAATTCAAACAAGTCAAAAGATGGTTGCTTTCACAAGAGTGACCATAATTCAGGTTTATTATTAAATGCACTAAATAGATAGGGGTCCAACTATTAAAGAAAAAATAAAAGACAAATCTATCAAGTAAGGACTGCCCATAAGTTGAAAGTAAGTATTGTGCAGTGTAACACATCAGCAACTCTAACCAAACTTTGTCTCCATAGTAATTTACAAATGGAGAGTTAAATGTAAAGGAAAACCTGCTTTGGATTCCGAATCAGCTGCATTGAAGCATTATCAACATACATATGAGATAGTTGAATATCAGGGTATTCATTACCAATTGCTGTGACCCTCTCCCGCCATAGTTGTGAAGCCTATTCAAGTAACAAAAATTAACTTCATAATACGCCTGCCAAATGTTACCAGAGCAGTGATATTGCCCAGACAACAAGCAATTTTAATCTTAAAAACTGAAATAATAACTCAAAATACATGTGAATAGTCTTTCCAGACACCTTATATATAATAAACCCTTTTAGTTCCCCTTCAAAGGTACACTTTCAGATGTCGCACTAAACAATATAGCATTCTACTCAACTATTTCAATTATTAGATATGTACATAAAATTTATCATGCAGAAGGACCAAATCAACCTCACTTGACTTGGGAATCATATTTCTAACAGATATATACTGCAACATGATTAGTCATTTCCAAGGACAAAGACCAGACAGAGCAGTACAGTGACCTGGAACACCAGGTAATATAGAGTCTAGACAGTGTCCTCAATAGGTTAAAACTAAATAACAGAACTAACTTCAATCAATATATATTAGCATACCAATAAGACACTAAAATGACTCTTGTTTTTCATCATTTATCTATACAAGAGTTGACCCAATAATGCCTCAGCTAGTCACAAGTATATCATGCATTCTCTTTCAATACACATTTTCTCAACTCAAATAATTTTCTACTGGAATCATATATCTTATCAATTCTCTCTTAAATCACATTAACATCAAGCATTATAAGACTCCATCACTTCATTGTTTTTAGTTGACCTACGGCACCTGAACACACAACGTTCTGTTCTTTCTTCAATTGATCATAAGTACTGTATGCACATTAGATGAATATAAGATAATTTCTACAGTTTAATATCTTAACATAATAAGATTTAGCTATAAAATATTATCAAAACTCTTTCTCAAGGTTGACTCAGCAACCCAAAGATAAAAATGTTCCCAATTAACAGGGATTTAATTAGGATATTAAAAATGCTGAAAATTCATAAACACAGAAAAAATGTTGTTTTCTTAATTTCACGGCAAATCAGGATAAAAATCATGATTTCTCACTTTTGAATATGTTGTCATTGATGTCAAAGGTTGCTGATCAAGGTCGTATAAATTTCGGAGGATTACTCAAAGTAATAGAGAATTGGGTTGAGCTGCCTGACTCTCTGCTTGAGCTACTTGGTTGCGTGCTTGAGCTGGTGGAATGTCTGCTTAAGCTGCCTACCTGTCTACTTCAGCCGCTGACGTGTGCCTGGTCAGGTCGCTATGTCATCAGTTTGATATCCTTGAAGCATGATTTAATTAAATAAGGAGAAGTATAAAAATAAAGTCTGATTGCTGAAGGAAAGATTGAAGTTCCGGGCCATATATCTATTTGTGAAGGGAATTCAAAGGTTGTGGTTATAAGGAGTATGGGCCAGCAGCTACTTCAAAAATTAATGTGGAGACGGCTTCTTTAATTCCTTTGACAGCTTGTGGAGTCGTGTGCATTATTATGGTGTGTTAAGGCTTGGAATGCATGTGATGTTTGTAGTATGAGTCGATGCTGGTAAAATTAAAAGAAACGTGAGGATAGAGCGTAATATATAAAGCTACAGATTTGAAATAATACGTTGCATTTTTAACCAGTTAGTGGTACTTATTATTGTCATGAGTGTGCCATTATAAGTCATGCATTTTATGGTCTGGCTGGTGAGAATCTTTCTTTGTAGAAATCGTGGGCCTCAACAGATACGTTTCTGTTCTTACTGCAGATTTAATAACAACAAAGCATTCAATGGAAGACAGTAAACCGTTTTTTGTATTCTGAAATAGATATATTCACTTTAGCTGTTTTCTGTGTAGTGTGAGGTGGAGTTGAATATGTATGTGTGGAATTGCTGTAAGTATTGTTTTCCATGATAAATCTCGCTGAATGAGACTAAGGATGCATGGGTGAGTGGTTCTAGAGGCTGTTTAGAGGAGATAAGATAAATTTATTAATGTCCAACAAGAGACCACAAAAAGGGTCAAAGGGACTGCCAAGAACAACAAACTGGGCCAGCTCGCAGCAGGTACACAAAACAGTGCCCGAAGAAAGAGAACAACAACAACTGAAACAAGAACAGAGAGAGCGGTCCAAAGAAAAGGAGAAAAACCCTCTCAAGCCCCGCTAATGGTTCCGAGCAACCATGAAGAACCTCAGAACTGAGGGATAAGCAATAGAACTAGTAGGAGCCCTGTGTCGCTTTAGAGTGATCCTAGATGAGGAAGGTCATTGTTGATAGGAGCCCATCCTGGGCTTCACAGATCTGGAATAAGGGGTGGAGCAAAGATGACGCTTGATGCCGCACGTTGAACGAAGCCTTGTGAAATAGGAAGTGATGAGCAGGCAGGGCTGAGGCGTCGAAGGATGCCAGTGCTGGAGTGTGTGGTCTCAGAGCCTAATGGCTTCCTAAAGATAAAGGGCAAGGCACCTCTAGTCTGTGTATCTGAAGAAGGTGGAGAGCGACCGCACCTCCTTGAAGAGGCAGTAGAACCTCCCTCTGATCTCGTAATATAAAGAGCAACAAAAGATGAAGTGCTCCTCCGACTCAACCTCCCCGATGCTGCAAAGCTGACAAATCATGTGCACTCTGTCAATATGATGGTCGATCTCACACCGGAGACGATGCGAACCCGCTCTGAAAGAACCAAGTGGGATCCTAAGGGAATGAGACCAGTGGTGGGATAAGTAGGGAGGGCAGACAATGAGTTTGTCCTTCAACTCCAAAAAGTTCTCTGCATAAAAGGCCATCTTAGGGCAAAGACCCTCGTCGGGGTTAACCCAAATAGTGTGAATGAATTGCCTGTAAATGTCATCTCTGATGCACCTATTCAGCTCCTGGCGGGGAGGAAGAAGATATGGAGGGGCATCAAGAGAATACTAGAATGGAGGGAGGCGAACCATCGCGATCCCAATGGATCCAAGAAGGGTCGACCTCCGAAAACCATCCGCGCGCCCGACCAAAGGAAACAATAGGAGCAGCATTAGATTTTGAAGAACATAGGCAAGGTAGGGGTATCTATGACGTCCATCACCCGAATCAGCAAAGCCCCGAAGGCGGTGAAGGTACCAGACCAAATCAAAAATGGCCTCAAGCTTAAAGGGACGAGCCCCAAACTCTGCAAGAATAATGTTGTACGGAATGGATTGCTTGCACCGGATGATGCGCCGGAGGAGAAGAATCTGTACCCGCTCGACAGAAGCCCAATCAAAATCCAACAAAGGACCCCACACCATCGAACCATTAAGAACAATAGGTCTAATAAGTGAATCCATAAGTGTCATCTTGGACAAAGTGTCCTGGAAGTGGTACCGGAAACACTGTCGCTCTAGGACGGCCAACGAATCATACCCCTTATTAATCCAGGGTTGAAGAGTGAGTCTCATGGTAAAACGGGGCCCGAAGAACTTAACCCCAAGGTATTAGTATGAGGAAGAGATCTCCACTTCCAAACCTCTGAGGAGGAAATGGAGGTGAGAGGTCTTAAGCCAATTGAAGATTAACACCTTGGTCATCCCCAAATTAACTGTCAAGTGCTGCAACTCACAAAAGGACACAAGATCGTCCATCTGCATCTGCAAACCCTATGAAGAGGAGGCCAAAAGAACATCATCTGCAAAGAGCAGAATACGGATCAGGACCTTGTGAAGAAGGCAACCATCCCCTGGAAGAGTATGGTCCTAAAGATACCTCTCCAGCTCATCAATGTAGATATCGAAAAGAGTAGGCAACAAGGGGCAGCCCTGCTTGACCCTGATAGTGCTCCTGATGAAGTCCGAGAACCCAGAAGGGGTCTTGAGATGGCCCGAAACCATATCGTAGATTCTCATGATAGCTTCCAAAAGAGTCTCTGAAACATCGATATCACGTAGACTCTGAAAAAGGGTCGTCCTTAGGACAGAGTCAAAGGCTTTGCAAAAGTCCACAAAGCAACAATAGACCTTTGAGGAGCGATGGGGCGCCTCCTCAATGATGCCCTAGAGAGTCAAGATGTGATCCATAATCTAATAGTCAGGTCTGAAACCAGCTTGCCCCTTGGCACGGATGTGATGGTGATCTAACTCTCTCGATAAAAGAATATGGAGAATCGTGGCATACAAGTTGGAGAATGTGTGCCCAGCCATGATGGACCTGTAATTATTGGGGTTCAAGGCAAGACTTGCCTTGTGGATTGGATGTATAATGTGGTGCGACAAAGGAGGGAAACCTGTGCAAACAACATGGTTGAAGAGATCGGCTAAATAGGACCCCAAAACTGTGAAGTCATGTTTAAAGAACTCGGCGTGAAAACCCTCCTCGTCAATCGCTCTACTAGACTCATAGTTCTGACTGCCTCTCTGATGGTGGTATACAACAAAAGGTGACAATAAGAGGGGATGTGACCTGGAAAGGGTACTAACCGGGAACGTCATGTAGCATAGAGGTATGGGAAACCGTTAAAGTAAGGTCAAGCTCGAAGGGAAGGTGGGTGTGGCTGGGGAAGAGGGTATGCCAAAAGGACTCAGGGGAACTATGGAGGGAGGCCCGAAGGGTGCGTCTGCGCTGGGAAATATAAAGATGTTTCTTATGGCGGAGGAGATGGCGGTAGGAGGCTTTGAGGGGGGTGTAAGAAGGGTGGAGCATGAAGGTCGACCGCGGGGTTCGATGAGAGGCCTTACAATCTTCATCGTACCATTTGTTCATAGGGCATGTGTTTTTAGGCCTAGGCGAGGGAGTTGATGGGTGAAGAAATGAGGGAAGGAAGACATAGCGACTTCCCAAATGGTTATGGACAAACAGGAGAATTTGGTGACGACGCACCCCAAGGTGGAGAAGAGGGGGTTCAAGGGGAGAAGTTGTCTGAGATGGTGGACAAAGATGTCAGGATCGCCATCGTCAAAACAAACAATGGTGCGGGGAGAGAGGGTCAGGGGGTGGGGAGTGAGGGAGTGCAAGGGATGGAGAGGCGAAGCAGGTGGTCGGCAAGGAAGGGGGTAATGGAGAAGTGGTTGATGGAGGAGATGGACTATTTGGAGAGAGCGTAATCCACCACGCTAGCACCACCACCATGAGGCTTGCACATGAAAAAGTATGATCCAGGAAAATAGGATAGCCCATTAAGAACCACCAGGTCGAAAGATTCACTGAGCTGAATAATATGTCTGCCATATTTGGTCAGGGGAACAACCGCATCCTCGGATATCCTATTGAGCCCCGTATAAGCCGGATCCAAATCCTCAATGCATAGAGAGTCAACCGCCCTATTATGAAGGGGGTCTATGTAATTTGAGTCCCGGCATTGAAGTCCTTGAGGACAACTTCCCCAATCGTAGAAAATTGGGTGATGTTGTCATAAAGGTCAAAGAAGGGGTCCTTGTCAGGACCACTATGGATAGCGTAAGGGGAGGACGTCGGAGGAAAGTAGCATACCCCAAAAAAGATGTCTTTGACACAAGCAGTCGTGCGACATAACCAAACCCACATGGATCCATAGTAGCATTAATCGTTTTGGGAAAAAATCGGCAAACCAAAAGAGTAGGATTTTTTCAAAAATCGGGAAAAAATCAGATTTACAAAAAACCGTAATAACTTAAAGAAAATTAGTTAAAAATTACTTTTTTTAAAAAATTAAAGGGAATTTCCACATCATACATATATTGAGAGCAAATAAAATATAGAGTTAGACCAGTAGATAGTAGAGAATAGATTTTCAGCATTTATATACTTATCGTTGATTATATTGCATACAAATATAGCATAAAAAACGATAGTAAAAACGAATATACTATGAATATAGTAAATACTAAAACAAATTTATAGCAAAAAAAGAGTAGTAAACGATGAATATATGCAAATAGCAAAAAACGTCCACGGCAAAAAAATATAGCAAAAAACGTCCATGGCAAAAAAATATAGCAAAAAACCTGGAATACGCTTGATAATGCCTTGCGAATCCTCTGCCTGTGAACCGTCTGTGACTTTGCCCTATGAATCGTAGCATTAATGGTCTCTCTTTGCTGCCCTGCTTGCATTTATAAAAAACGAATGACTGGCATGCCTTTATAAAAAAAAGTTGCGCAGATATTTTAGGGTTTTTGGCGGGTTTTTTTTGGCGCAGTGTTTTTCGCAATTATCGGATTTTTTCCCGATTAATATGCGGTTTTTTTCAGAAAAAATCGTTGACCGATTTTCTACGATTTTTTGGGGAAAAAATCGGGTGAGGTCTCGATTCCCGATTAATCGGGATTTTTTCTAGATTAATGCTACTATGCATGAATCTAGCAAAAGCGTCTGAAAGTACAACAAAACCAAACTGCGGAGCTGGTCACTAGCAAGGCAAGCAACCCCACCAGACCTGTGGACCCCACCCGAACTCCTAGTCTCATTACTGAAAGCTAACATCTAGTGAAAATCAGCGAATGTGGGCAGACGGCGTATAGGGCTCTCATGTGTCTTGGAGAGGTAGAGCATATCCGAGGAATCCAAAGCATCCTGAAGAAGACTGGGTGAGGACCAAACTAAACCATTGTAGTTCCAGCATCTAACTTGTAAAGCCTGACTCACCTAAACACCCCCTGCATCCCAGTACCCGAAACGTCATAAAATGGTAGTAACCGCAAGTCTAGTCTCCTAGCTAGGAGGAAAATTGTCCCTGATTATTGCCCTACGATTCCTGATCACGACCCACTTGTCGTCCCGTCGTGCAACAGCCACCAGAGCTCTAGCATGTTTAAGTACTACAACCTGGGATTTAGTGAGATCTTTGTCTAGAAAAATCTTGGTTGGAGGGAGAAACTACGTGCCTTGAGCACGCGCAGCCTGTCTAAGGAATTGAGGAACCCCAAAAGCAGGGTGGAATCATATCCAAGCTAGACCATATCAAGAGAGATATCTGGAAGATTTAGCTGATCACTGAGGAATGCGTACGCAACATCTAAAGGATCGGTGGTAATTGACAGGCCACGAACCTTCAAATTGAGTTCTCGTGTTCTTCTAACACGTTCCTCGGCTAGTTTAGAGTGGGACCAATTCCTCAACACTCGCAAGAGGACTACCACTACTGCAAACAGTCACCCACGACTTCAGCTGCCTCCCTATCTCAGTTTTGAGAGAATCCTGTTTGTTGTCAAGTTTTGATTGTTTAGCCTGTAGTTCAATAAGGATTGGATTTTCTACCCCTTGTTTTATCAAAAGACGACAATGTTTTGTGTTGAGAGCTTTGCAACCTTCTATGTCTATTTTGAACATGAGCCTTACCTTGTTTTGGGCAACTAAAATATTGAAAAATAATCATCTATTGTTGTTCTTGGAACTTTTGAGCCACTCTTCAGGCGATAGGAACTACAGAAATTAAGTCTGTGATTGAGCAACTGTGAGGTCTTGACATCATGTTGATGGATTTGAGACAGCATTGGAACTCCTTGGATGGATAGAGTTGGTGACCTACAGTAGCAGTAAACTCCTTTCATATCTGTGTGGAGGTATTTTTGGAATTAATGTTGCTATCATTATATATTGTTGTGCGTGGAATACTAACGGAATGGAAATATCCTTCAATTCTATAATTAGTAATTACTGATATAAAGGTGTGTCATGTAATTTTTGCATGGTGTTTTTGAAGTGATGTATGTATTCTGCAAAGTGTCAATAAGTTTCAGTGTTTTTGAGTTGGTGCTCACTTATGTAATCTAGGTTGGTGCCCTTTTATAAATGAAAGCTATTGTATGTCGTGGTTTTTTACCCATGAGGGTTTTCCACAAGAAATTAGGTGTTGGCGTCTTGATGGTTGGTCTCTATATGTTTTATCTAGTTTCATGCATTTAAAAGTTTAAAATACTAATTCACCCACCTCCCCCCTCTCAGTATTTCATGTGTGCTCTTCACTCACAAATCAAAATTCATGCCCAAATCTTTATAAAAAAAATTGGCAATCTGATTCAGATCACCAACCAATCTGAGTCACGATAACTTCTAATTTCTACCAGCTATTTGCTTCTATGATCCAAAGAGCAATAGCATGCAGTTCTAACAGTTGTCCACGAAGTTGGCCTTGTCAATTCATTTTGCGGCTATCAAGCATAATCTTTGTGAATAATTGGTAATAAAAAACCTAGAGTGCTTTAATCTTTTTTTCCCATTTTCCCCAAGGCATGGCGGAATCCGCCAGCCTTTGAGGAAGTTTCCTCATTTCATCTTTCACCTCGGATACTACCTTACACTCACTCCATCCCTCAAACTTGTAGTTTCTTATTCCTCACTACTTGCCTTCACTTGGTGAATTTGATGCCCTCATAGGTCTAAGGCGAAATTTAGGATGGTTAGAGGAATTTTCCTCAAGGGCAGGCGGAATCCGCCATGCCCAGAGGAATTTTCCTCTTTGCAACATGTTTTCCCTATTTAGTTATTTTTTTGCTCAGAGGCGGGAGGATTTATATAAATATAACATTTAAGTATACTTTAAGTTATATAAATACTGTCAGGATGTTTGAGATAGGTTTCAGCGCCATAGGAGTTAAGATGAAGATTCTAGATTTTGGGAGTTTCCAAAAAATTCTAGACAACCAAATATCAAGATTCAGCATGTCTTCAGCAGTATTACCTCCCACAGTCTTTCCTGACTTTCTAAGTCAAATTGACGTTGGAACAAGGATTCTCAAAAGGTTTTGAATCATTCCACCACAAATCACTTGGTTTCAACTCCATATCCCTAACAGACTTAGCCCAGCTCCCACTCACATCCTAGCTAGACTTGACTTCCCAGAAGGCCAAAATCGCCCAAACTCACCTCTCAGACTTCAAGACTTGAAAATGTTGCCAACTAAAACCACCTAAGACCACTACTCCTGCTAAAGCAAAAAGAGGGGGTCCCCATTTGCAATGGGGCGATGGTGTGAAAAGCTCACAACAATCAGTAGATGATCTTTGTGAGCCAGTGACCCTGTCCAAAGACATGATTTTTTTCTGATTTATCTTCTCATGTTTCCACTATATCAAAGATTTATCTAACTTTCGAAGTGAAACAATTTCAGCTTCAAGTCTTTCAAGTTTTCTTCGTTGAGCTTAAGCTGATTTCTAATTTTTTCTTCAATTTTATTTGCTTCTTCAACCTGAAACCTCAAATCAACTTATCAGGTTGTCTACTTCTCCAAGAGCTTGAGATGTCTTGGTATTCATCTCATTCCCTTCTTGTAGCAGCAACTTCCAGTTCTGATTTTTATTTCTAAGTCTCTTGATTTCATTTAAAGCACTTATTAGCTCCTCTTCAAGATCTACTTCTTCATCATCATTATGATCTTAATGTTCTTGATTTTCATCATGTACTTCTTTATGGCCATGAATAATATTTCTTCACTTAAGGACTCTTCAACACTAACATCGAATGAACTACTTTCTTCCGTTGAATAGAGGCTCTTTTGAATTTCTAAAACTTCTTCTCCTTTCCCTTATACTTCTTGTTGGACTTAGGCTTCCTTTCATAGTTGTTGTCATCACTTTTTGCATATGGTCACTTAGCTGCAAAATGTCCTACCATACCACAGTCAAAACACTTGAAAGGCAACTTGCCTTTATATTTACCTGAACCTTTCTTCAACTTCCTCATGAAATGTGTCTCTTCAAAATCAAACTCTCCATCAGAACTTTCACTAGATATACACTCTTTGTCTTTTCCTTTCATCGAAACTTTGAAGGTTGCCTCCTTTTTGGATGAAGAATCAGAATTTGTCCTCGTCTCATAAAATGCTAGAATGCCATGAAGTCCATCAACAGTCAACTTATCAAGTTCCGTCATCTCTTCAATCGCTGAAACCTTTGCATTAAAACCCAAAGGAAGAGACCTTGAAATTTTTTGAACTATAGTGGACTCCTCAACCTTTTCATCTAAACCCTTAAAAGACTTAACAACTTCATCTACTCGCAAAAAATAAGCAATAACGTTTTTCTCTTCCTGCATACTAAGACTTTCAAAATTTCTTCAGAGTCTAAAGCTTTGCCTCATTGCATCCTGACACCTTGTCATCTCATTCATATGTTTTCTTAAGTTTCTCCCAAATCTCATGAGTTGTATTGCAATGCATAACTTTCACAAATTTTGTCTTTGACAAACCACATAAGATTGCATTCATGGCTTTTACATTGTTTTCAAAAGCCTTCTTCCCATCAACATCCGTTGGAGCAGTTGCAGGACTCGTGTAACCAATCCTCACACTATTACAAACATCAAAACCAAGAGACATTAGATAAGTACACATTCGAACACTCCAGAAAGCATAGTTGGAACCATCAAATAAAAGTGTTGCCATCAAATAAAAGTGCTCTATTCATAGTAAGACCTTTACGAGAACCGATGTGTGCAATCAGGATCAACCTCCAAGCATTTAAGCTCTTTTTCCTACGGAGCCCCTGTTAATGATGGTAGCTTCAGTGAGATAAATGGAATGTTGATTATACCAACATTATGAATAGTGATTTATTATATGTATGTACACATCAAATGTATATAATAATAATTGATTTTATTATTATATATATTAAATATCTATACATACATTTGTGAATATTATATTTAAATCATTACTCATAATATTGATATATTAATCTATGTTGAATTGATCAACCAAACTAACATGTTGATTAATATATAATCCATAAGAACTGAATTGAATATCGATTAATGATCAAATGGTTATCATAATTGATCCCATTCATTAATGAATCTAAGTGTATGTTGTTGAGGTTACGACTTAACCGATATTCTTAAAGAATTGATTTTAATATCATTTAATATGTAAATCGGTAATGAGAATCGTTTATGGGAAACGATTATATGAAATATTTCATATGCTATCGATTATGGAAATCGATCTAACATTTATGTATAAACTTAATCTTACCCATTATACATGTTTATGGATTGCGATTATATTGATCAATGGAATGATCAATATAATGTATCGATTAATTATGCATATTGATTAATGTTGTCTGTAATTAACAATAATACTAATCGCTATTGACATGTCTGTGAACACACATGACTCCACACGAACTTTGGCATGTCTATTCATAGACATGTCCCTCCAAGCAATATATATACTAAATGAAATCGGTCTAAATGGATGTACAGAAATTGATGAGTGCAAGCCATTGAGATCGATATCAACATTGTAGATTCAGCAATATATTTTGTGAATAAGAATTGTGTTTCTCCTCATACTTGTTGCCACCTGCAGATTGAATACATTAGTAAATAAAGCTTCATTGTGAAACAATAAATTTAAAAGATCTATACTTCACATCTACTCATAAATCTGATTTACTTTAACATGGTATCAGAGCCAGCCTAAGGAAGATCCAATCAGATTTGAGAAAGTGTATTATCTAGACTACCATTTGACTCTTATAAATTCACATTCCTTTCTACAATAGCAAGTGGAGTCAAATTCGAAGATCATTTGGAAGGAGCCTCAAATTTTGTATTATGGATGTTTAGGATTATGCTTACCTTGAGAGAGAATGAACTAGATTCATTCGTAAAGGTAAACATACCTGAACCAGAAAATGATGTTGAGAAACTTCAATGGATCAAGAACAATGGCAAAGCTATGAAAGTGATTGTATATGCAGTTAGAGATCATATTGTTCCAGTCATTTCAAAATATGACACAGCATACCACATGTTCAAATCACTTGAGAATATGTATGAAATAAACAACACCAGCAGAGTGCTCACATTGAAAAGACAACTCCATCATGTGAAGATGAACAAAGGAGAAACTGTCACATCATATTTTATGAGGATCACCGAATTAAGGGACAAACTTTCTACAATTGGTCATTTAATCGACAACAAGGAGTTAACAATGATGGCTCTAAATGGACTCCCAACACCATGGGAATCATTTATTCAAGGAATAAGTGTGCGTTCAAAGCTCCCCAAGTTTGATCGATTAAAGACAGATTGTATTCAAGAAGAATCCAGAATGATCACCAAACGGATTAGCCAAAGTACCACAAATGAAGATATTCATGTGTTGAACACTCACTCTCACAAGAAAGGGAAAAAGAGGAACTTCAAGAGGAAGAGGGACAAGGGTACAAATGGAAAATACTCTACCAAGAAGAGACGGGACATGTCTCGAGTGCATTGTTTCAGATGCGACAAGTATGAACATTATGCCATGAAGTATCCGGATAGGACAAAACAGCACGCCTCTATTGTTGAAGTTGGAAAGGCTAGCATGGAAAATGATTCCGAGAAATTTGTCTTCTATTCAGCTGTATCAAGCCAAGTGTCAAACAACCTCAACACCTAGCTAATTGATAGTGGAGCATCACACCATATTACCAGATTCAGAGAACACCTAGACACTCTAGTAGAGAATTCTGATGAGGAAGTAACTATTGGGGATGACTCTAACTACCCAGTCAATCGAATTGGAACTTGTACTATAAACCTGAAATCAGGCATATCTCTTCAACTCACAGGAGTACTATTTGTGCCAAGGATAAAGAGAAATCTAGTCTGCATTTTTGCACTTGAAGACAAAGGGTATAGAATAACCTTTATGGAAAGCAAAGTTTTGGCATGGCCAAAGAACTCCACAATCAAGAAAGCTCATACTATAGGAGCTAGACATGGAAGTCTTTATAAACTATGCACTACTCACTCTCAAGCCCTAATTCATGAATCCTCAAACTCAAACGAGATTTGGCATAGGAGATTAGGGCATCTTCATTTTCGTGCACTACCCTCCATAGAGAAAATGGTGATAGGTTTGCCTAAACTAAATCAAAATCAAGAAGGAATATGCAAGGGTTGTGCCCTAGGAAAGAATACAAAAGGAACTTTCCACAATAGTGATAGCAAATCTAAAAATGTATTAGAACTAATTCATTCTAATTTATGTGGACCTATGTCGGTAATCTCTATAGGAGGATTCTCGTACTATGTAATATTTGTAGATAACTTCTCTAGGAAAACTTGGATATATTTTCTTAAATGTAAAGAGTCTAAAGAAATCCTTTTGAGGTTCAAGGAATTCAAAGCTCTTGGAGAAAACATGTCAGGGAAGAGAACCAAAACACTAAGGACAAACAATGGTGGAGAATATACTTCAAACATTTTTAAGGAATTTTGTGTAAATGTTGGGATTAAGAGGGAGTTTATTGTACCTTATAATCCCCAACAAAATGGGGTGGCAGAAAGAAAGAATAGAGCTATAGTTGAAGTTGCTAAAGCTATGATGTATGATCAAGATTTAGAAACTTCACTTTAGGTTGAAGCCTCTAGAACAGCTGTCTACATCCAAAATAGATGTCCTCGTTCACTTCTAGACAACAAAACCCCTGAAGAAGCATTCTATGATATCAAACCTGATATAAGCCATTTAAGAATCTTTGGTTGTCCAGTCTACTTTCATGTACCTAAAGAAAACAGGTCTAAATTAGAACCCTCAGGCAGGAAAGGAGTATTTGTAGGCTACAGTGAAACATCTAAAGCCTATAGGATATATATACCTAGATAAAGATTAATTGAACTTAGCAAAAATGTCATTTTTGAGGAAGACATTGCTTTCAGGAGATCCAAAAGCTCTCATGAGACACGGGATCAAGATCCTCCTAAAAATATGGAAGAGGACCATGATCCTGAGATTCAGAGTGAGACTCCTGAAGAGATTGAAAAGGTTGGTCAAATTGCTCCCTTAAATGAACCTAGTAATGTAAACCGAAAGAGATCACTTTGGGCTAGGAAGATGATTCAGGAAGCCGAGAATTATGCAGCACCGAAGGGAACCTTCAGGGAAAGCAAGAGACCTCACAAATTCTCTAGTTATGTTGGCTTGATGAGTGAGACAAAAATTCAGAACCATCTTGTGTTGAAGAAGCTCTCAATCATCAAGTTTGGAAATATGCTATGACAGAAGAGTATGAATCCATTGTAAAAAATGATATCTGGGACATCGTACGAAGGCCTAAAAGAAAATTTGTTGTATCATCAAAATGGCTCTTCAAGATCAAACATGTTGCAGATAGTAGCATTGAGAAACACAAAGCCCGGTTTGTTGCCAGAGATTTCTCTCAGAAAGAGGGAATTGATTATGAAGAGACATTTGCCCCTGTTGCCCAATACACTTCAGTCAGAGCCGTAATTGCTATTGCAGCATCAAAGGGATGGAAGATCCATCAAATGGATGTGAAGACTGCATTCCCTAATGGCACTATTGAGGAGGAAGTCTATCTAGAGCAACCTGAAGGATTTGTTATACATGAGGCTGAATCACATGTTTGCAGATTGAAGAAGGCTTTGTATGGGCTCAAACAGGCCCCTAGAGCCTAGTATGAAAGGATTGATCACTACCTCTTGGGATTAGGGTTTTTCAAGAATGATGCACATCCAAACCTCTACTTTAAGGTAATTGATGGTGATATGTTAATTCTTATTTTATTTGTTGATGACCTGTTAATCACAGGAGAAGATCACCTAATTACCCAATGTAAAAAGAACTTAGCTTCAGAATTTGATATGAAGGATTTGGGTATCCTACATTACTTCCTTGGATTAGAAGTTTGGCAGCAGGCAGATGGCATCACTCTGAATCAAGGAAAGTATACTATTAACATTCTGAAGAGGTTTGGAATGATGGAGTGCAGACCCATGTCTACACCTATGGAAACATATTTGCCCAAATTGAAGGAAGCAGAAAAACACTTAGATTTTGCAAATCCCACTCTCTACAAACAGATAATTGGATCCTTGATGTATTTGGTCAACACTAGACCTGATATTTGTTATGCAGTGAATGCACTTGGCTAGTTTATGTGTGAACCAAAGGAGATACATCTTGTTGCAGCAAAACACATTTTGAGATACCTTCGAGGCACAATTGGATATGGTCTTAGATACAAACAGGTAGACATAGATCTACATGGATACACTGACTCGGATGGGGCTGCAAGTGTGGTTGACAGAAAGAGCACATCAAGTTGTTGTTTCAATTTAGGATCAACAATGATCTCATGGATCAGTTGGAAACAATCCTCAGTTGCATAGAGTTCTATAGATGTTGAATACATTGCAGCCTCCATGGGTGCAAGAGAAGCAGTGTGGCTTAGGAAATTGCTTGTAGGAGTGTTTGGACAGCCCTTGAATCCTACTGTCATCCATTGTGACAAGCAGAGTTGCATCAAGCTTTCAGTGAATCCAGTGTTTCATGATAGATCAAAACACATTGAGATTCCTTATCACTATGTTAGAGATAGGGTAGAAAGGAATGTGATCCAGTTGGAGTATATTAGTACAAGTGATCAGACAACAGACATTCTCACCAAACCACTCTCTAAGATGAAGGTTGAAAACTTTCGGGATAAACTTGGTATGGTTGAAAATGTAAATAAAATTTGAGATTGAGTCTAAATTATTCTTTATTTGTACTAATATTTAAAGATGTTTAATGTGTAAACTCTTTTATCGTCATGTGTGTGACTCCATGACTTCATGTGCCCCCTATGGACATTGTTGAAAGGTGACGACTTTTCAATAATGAACACTTGTATCTGATTGATATTGTAAGGTGATGACTTTACAATTATCAATTACACTAATGCATCATGTGACTTGATATCCGTGGACATGTCATGATAGCTAGTATCTCTTAGACATTATGGTAGATATCATAAGGTTTGATATCATTAAAATAAACCAAAATGACTTTACAAGAGATCATCATGGTGGATATTATGAATCTTAATATCTGTGGATATGCCATGATCTGATATCCATTATGGTAGGCATCATGAGACGTGATGCCAAGTGCACATACCATAAATATGGATATTTGTGAGTTATGGTGAATATCATGTGACTTGATATTATTGGTTATACCATACCTCCTGATATCACGGTGAGGTGATATCTCTCCTCTTACACAATTAATGGATCTATTGTGTTATAGTCTTGGATAGATTTTATCCTCCCTGGCTAAGAGGGAGAATTAATGATGGTAGCTTCGGTCAAATAAATGGAATGTTGATTATACCAACATTATGAATAGTGATTTATTATATGTATGTACACATCTCAAATGTATATAATAATAATTGATTTTATTATTATATATATTATATGTATACATACATTTGTGAATATTATATTTAAATCATTACTCATAATGTTGATATATTAATCTATGTTGAACTGATCAACCAAACTAATATGCTGATTAATGTATAATCCATAAGAACCGAATTGAATATCGATTAATGATCAAATGGTTGATCGTAATCAATCTCATTCATTAATGAATCTAAGTGTATATTGCTGAGGTTATCAACTTAACCGATATTCTTAAAGAATTGATTTTAATATCATTTTATATGTAAATCGGTTATGAGAATCGTTTATGGGAAACAATTATATGAAATATTTAATATGCTATCGATTATGGAAATCAATCTAACATTTATGTATAAACTTAATCATACCGATTATACCTGTTTATGGATTATGATTATATTGATCAATGGAATGATCAATATAATGTATTGATTAATTATGCAGATTGATTAACGTTGCTTGTTATTAACAATAATACTAATCGCTATTGACATGTCTGTGAACAGACATGACTCCACACATGTCTATTCATAGACATGTCCCTCCAAGCGATATATATACTACAATAATATCGGTCTAAATAGATGTACAGAAATCAATAAGTGCAAGCCAGTGAGATCGATATCAACATTGTAGATTCAGCAATATATTTTGTAAATAAGAATTGCATTTCTCCTCATACTTGTTGCCACCTGCAGATTGAATACATTAGTAAATAAAGCTTCATTGTGAAACAATAAATTTAAAAGATCTATATTTCACATCTATTCATAATCTGATTTACTTTAACAACCCCGCCTTGATACCAGCTGAAGAGCACATATAAAAAACTGGGGGGGGCAGAGGGGGTGAATCAGTATTTTAAACTTTTAAACACATGAAACCACATAAAAAGGGAATTGAAGTAGAGAGAAAAAACATCAACAAAGAGAACACCAAATTTCACATGGAAAACCCTTTCAAGTACAAAACCACCGCAGATCAATAGCTTTCATTCACAAAATGGGCACCAACCCAGATTACATAAGTGAGCACCAACTCACTAAGAGTACCAACCCTCCTCGAAGCACCACCTCAGATTAGCTGAAGCAACAACTACAATTTGAGCACAAACTCAAATGCAAAACTCAATAAAACTTCTCACAACACACAGATTTCTTAATATGATTACCAACTGTGGTTTGCCAACTAAAAGACTTGCCAAAAATGTGAAACTTCTCAATTTCAATGTTACTTACACCAAATGCAGAAGATCACTTCCCACGGCTAAATTGTAATTATACCAGATTAAACATAAACTCCAACAATCTTGTGCCTAGCATAGTAACGCCTTTCACATATATCATTCCAACCAAGATCTCGTTCTCACGAACCAACGAAAGTCGAATACACTTCTAACTTGTCCAATACAAAGTAGTTCATGAGTACAATGGGTTTCTCCACCACTTATACACAGCTAGATAGACCAATCCACGCTCAATGTTGTCTTCAAAAATAATGACTTGGCCTAGTCGAGGGAATAAGCTATGAATGTAATCTAGTTATTTGATTCTTGGGCTCAAAGCAAACCAGCTACCATATCAACATGAGAACTCTATCCCTAAAGAGATGCGATACTCAAACTTATCCCTCCCACAAAATTGTTAATTTTTGGGTAACAATGCATTATTGATCCTCACAACAACATTTGCTACCCTTAATCTTCTTAATTTTCTATCATATTAAATAACATCACTTGTTTTGTTACTCATGCTACCATTTTAAAATATATTGTGTAATAACATCAAAAGAGATTTGCATGAAACTTACCTAAATATATTTCACTTCATTAAATCCACAGTAATTACAAGCACAACCTTTTATAATGGTCATAACTCTTCAGAACTATAATATCATGGCATAGTTACATTTAAATTGACATAATAATAAACAAAATATCTGCATTCCAAAATACTGGCTGATGCATTTCATCAAATCATGGCTATTGTTTGCAAAAATACAGTATTTGAAGTTTGAACACTTAAAAAATCATATCCTTCATTTCATAGAATTTTTTGTTCTCTGATAAGCATCTAGAAACCCATTTCCTCATGTCTCCAACCAAAGGTCATTTTTCCTCTTATACTTTTCAGCCTATTTTCATTACAATTTTCTTCTAAATATCCCATCGCATGATTTCCACTAGTAACAACTTACGAATTGGGCATAGAATCTTACTTGTTTGTTTACTATCGAATGTTGCATTAGCTTATCGTTCTAATAAACACTTTCCAAATGAAATAGTTTGTGACAAAGATGGCACCTTAAAAAGCAAACGTTCATAACTTAGTTTTTAATGGTAGGTTCCCAAATGTGAAAAATTTAATTATTGTTGAAAGGGGTTCAAAGAGATCTACACAAACCCACGCATAGGCAGCTAGAGGTTTTTCTTATTAGCATCAGCTATGCTAATAAACTATCTATTTAAGTTCCAATATTTTCAACAATCAAATCATTCCACAAATCTGATGGTAATCCAAAACTATGGTTGAAAAAAGCGCAGAAAACCTTGGACGATATAATCGCCGAAAAACTCTGCAACAAGTTTTTGAAAAAAACGCGGCAATATTTTTAGGAAAAAATCCTGGGATTGCGCGATTTATTTTGAAAAATAATCGCTGATAAAGTCAAACATAAAATATATAAAGTTTGCAAGCGACGTTAGGGTTTCGGATTTATAAAAAAATCGTGACAGAAATAGATGATTGCGAAAGTTAGGGCTGTGAAAGCGACGACGACTCAGACCAGAAATTACAAATTACAAATGTCCCTGCAAAAATATAGATTTCTTTACGGCCAGATTTTTTATTAATAAAACTTTATTAATATATATTCGTAAATTTCATAGTTGTAAATAATATAGCCAGATTTCTGACGAATAAATCTTTCTAATTTCCGACGAATAAAGATTATGGTCAAGACAAATATTCCTAAGATTTCTAATTTCTTTATGGCCAGATTTCTGATTAATAAATCTTTACGAATATATATTTCCTAATCTTATATATATTCATGATATATTATATATTATTAATTTACGAATATATATTTCCTAATCTTATATATTTTCATAGTAAATTATATATTATTAATTTACGAATATATATTAATAAAGATTTATTGCGATTCTGTATTTTCTAAGCTTTACTGCAATTATGAATATAGATTTCTGATTAATAAATCTTTATTAATATATATTCGTAAATTTATGAATGTAGAATAATTATTAGTCGTAACTTATGATTTCTACTTCTAGTTTTCGTTGATACTAAAACTTGAACTTAATATGTATTCAGAAGTTGTAGTTTCATGGAGTTTGACTTCGATATATATTGAACTCAATTTTATTCAAAGGACTCAAATCAGTATATTTTCTACAAATTTGGTGTATATGTGTGTGTTTTTAAGAATATTATAAGAAATTATATGTTTTTCAATGTTCAATAAAAGTGCCGATTGTTTTGCCGAGTTTTTGGCGAGTCCGAGTTTTTCAAAAATGTTGGACCTGCCGAGTTATTGCCGAGTCCGAGTTTTTCAACTATGATCCAAATAACCTAATATACACTAGTGATTTTGTCATAACTTCTAAAACATTTTGGTGAACAACCATAAAGATAATCTTGGATTGCTTCATAATCAAGGCCCTTCATGGATAGCTCTACCTCTATCCTCCAAACTATCAAACATGGCAAGGATGATACCTTTTGAAAGAATTTTATTCCTAGCTTATGCTCTATTTTCTCTATCCATACACAGCTCTTCCACAATAGCCCAATAACCTACGCATTTTCCAGATGAAAATTTAACAATTAGAAATCTTAACTCTTGTTCTAGCAATTTGACCGTAACTGCCAATACCTATTTGTCTAGCTATTTTAATCCTTTATAGCTCTTATTCTGATCTTGCTAATTCCTGTTCCTTTTCGTTGCTTTACACATTTTTTATAGAAACATTTATTTCTTGTTATTCCTTTCTCATTTTTCTTCACAACATCCTTCTATTGTGTGTGTATGCATGCTTAGGGAAATCCAAAGATTTTCCATCACTACTCCATTTCTTTTAAAATGTGGGTAATGGCATGCATCTTCCTACTTTCATCTCTCATCTTCCTTTATCTAATCCTCCCAAAGAACTTTTATTTTACCCTCATGCAATTCTCCATCTTATTTTTCCAATATTGTAATCATATTATTATTTGGATTTGACGTAATCTTACTTCAGTGTGTTTTAATTTTTCACTTAATTGTTCATAATTAAATCTCCACTAAATTGCACTTTAAAACAATTTTGAGTGACCTCTTGGATAAGTATTAGCACATTAACTAACGAAGCTCATCATTATATTTCATTGTAATCATAACATCCGGCCATGCATAAGATGCTATTCTAAATGGAGTGTAACTTACTGAATCTTTTAATTTTGTCCTCAAACTTAACCACCTCTTAATTTCTTGATAAAAGAGGTTATAAGACTTATTGGTATATGTAATCATCATCCTCAAAATGCATTAGACATTATTTGACATTGAGTGTAATTTTGTAAATAATCTCTTTGAATTTCTTGGCCTTCGCTCTCAATTAAAGACCTCGTGCATTGTTTTATAAAAGAGTACAAAGGCATCTTGATTTGTGATTTGATGTGTATGATATGATTTGGCATTCATTTTTATCTCCAGAGTGAGCTGAGAATGAGGGTACGATCCCATGTCTACTATAAAAGAGAGAAAAGGTAAGGGTGAGATGATGAACTAGTTTCTTATTCCTGAGCCTGCTGAATACTTTCCTCTTGAGGAAAGAGTAGTTAAAGGAAAAATAAGTGAGATTTAATCCAATTGTTTTCTTCTCTTCTGATATTAATGCACATGTTGAATTACTTGTCCTCGTATTGGCTTTAGAAGCCCAGCAAATTCATTAATTTAAAAAGGATTGAGAAGGGGTTGAAAGCCAAAAATGTGATAGCTCAGGGTTGTCCTGAAAAAAACTTGCAATGTGATTAAGAGGGGGATGGAATTTGGTGTCCAGCTGCTGATTTTTCCAACTTCTTCAACCTAAATAAGATAGCAGCAGTGGTGACGAGTGATCTGAAATTATGACATATCTAGAAAGAGTTTGATATGCAAATTATGAAACTGTGGAAGTATGTCAAAATTTTAAATAAATCTCTCTTAATTTTCCTTCCCCGTGAATATTTTAGTGGCATTTGTTGGCAAATCTTTCAATCAGTGAAAATTGTAGCAGGTTTGACAGTAATTTAACATTCCTGTATTTGCAAGTCTGGGACCCCGTATCTTCAAGTACCTTTTGAAAAAAAATCAAAGACAATTCTCTCAAAAAGTATCTATATAGAAAATCTATCATTGTACTCATGATATCATGGATAGTGGGAAAATCCCGTATTGAAATATAAAGCATCTTACAGTAACATTGATTACCTCCAACACATTGGCCTTGTCAACAGAACAAAGCTTCCCTCGCCGTTTCCTAGCAATCTCAAAAGCCACTCTAGCAATTCGATCAACCTTCAAAAGTGACATTTCACTCAATTAGCTGCATAGCTCCCCACATATTGATCTTCAACATAGCAAATGTCTTGAAGAAAGAATAGAAAGAATGAGAACAGTTATTGGAATTCATCAACTTCAAAAGTTTTACTTCACCATCTAAAATAATGTAAAGTAATTCATTAGTATAAAATGAAATAACAGAAGGCTGCATACTAACATTGATGAATTAAGATATACATGCAACAAAAAATTAACTATAGATCTACATTTCCCGGAGCTTCTAATATGGAGGAAAAATTCCGGTTTTGGGGGCCACATATATAATAGCAGCAAAAATCTTTTGGGGAAAAATGGGCAAACTAAAAGTATCAGATTTTTTGAAAAAATTGGGATTTAAATTGGAAAAATCAGATTTGAAGAAAAAAAAACATTAAACAATGTTAAAAAAAGACAAAAACCACTTGTTTTTTAAATTTAATTGCATTTTCATAGCATAGAGATATAGAAAGCAAATAAAATAGAGAGTTTGTCCAACTAAAAGGCTTGTCTAGAATAGCAAAATGCAATGTAGCATATAAGCTTTGCTTCTAAATGATTCTTTGGTAAGTTTTGTATGAAGTTAATAAAATTATTGCTAAGTTAACAATAACACAGTTCATTGAATGGTATGCAAGTAAACCTCTAGTCTAGTTGTATGATGTGAGTGGAGAGTTTGATGTTACTAACAACACTCAATTCTAAATTATTATTAATATCGAAAGAATGTTTAATCATAGAGACTGCACTATTATAACAAACACTGAAAACTTTGATAACTTAGTAAGACCTCAAACAGCTACAATAAACATGTTTGCTTCAAAATTTATCACTGCAAAAATTTTATGTAGGAAACTTCAAAGAATATATCATTCAAATAAAAATGAAATCAGTCGATAAAAGAGAAACTATTTCTCATAACAAATAGAGTCAAATGGCATGAATTATGCATTTTCAAAGATTCTAGGTACAAAACCAAGTCACATTCAAAAGTTTTTCTATTAAACCAAGCCTTCAAATTTAATCGAAAGTACTGACTCATATAAAGTAGAAGTATAAGATAGGCATAAAACACATGTAAGATAAATATGCATGATATCAGAATAAGCATAAAAATCACAATGACAAAGATTTTGATATCACAAGGATTGGACATGTTGGTGCAATACTAGGTTACATATAAACATCAGGCTGGTGGTTTTATGCAGCCAAGAGCTTAGGTACTACAACTTGAGAGAACAATAAAATGTCATCAAGACAAGATGACCTACACATCAGACTACCTTTTCACTTCTAGCAATGAGACTGTTAAAAAATGATACTATAGCATTGTCATATTCATCAAGCAAAGCAATGATATGATAGAGTGCCTAAATTAGCATTAAATTCTAGTCATTTAGCCAAGAATATGGATTATTTTGTAATGTCCCGGATTAGTCATTTCACATTAATAATATTAATTATCTAAATTTTGGTAATTATATATTAATATTAAATGATTAAATATTAGTTACACTTCGGAGGAAGTTACATCACGGGAATCCTGTCCCTTATAATGGGATTTTCGAGAGAAGAAGGATAGGCCGGATTATAAGGGAAAAGATCGAAGTTTGTTTGGCACGTAGTGCAATACAGGTGTCTCCTTTCATCAGAGATCCTCTGACCTAGTGGAGTTTGGGTGGAGTAATCTGCATACGTAGAAGACACAAGGGAGTTCTATGAATCAACACGTCTCCTTGTGCCTTGCTTTGAATGTGGTGGTTGGACGACCCGAGTTGAAGACTTTGTGCATCGTAAGAAGAGCAAGTGCTAACGCGTCAAAGGCCACATCATGTCCAGCAGAGGCTTAAGGGAAAACCAGCTAATTTAGCAGACGTCAAGAACATTGATGTATTTAGAACGGCATAGAAAACACCCAGCCCGACAGTAAACGGCGAGACCCTTGCAGATAACAAAGATGTGTTGTATTTGGCATGTTCCAGAAGATTACGATGTGGAGTTTGTTCCTCTCGCTGGTGGAATACGTTCCGAATAAGACAAGAAGTACAGACCATGTGTGACGGGTTCTGTAGATAGAACTAAAGGAGAGGAGTTTGGCGACTATCCATACATATTCAGACTTGCAACAGTCAGAGAGATTCCAACTGTTCTGCTACGAAATTGACAGGTGCACATATGAATTTCA
>MU223456.1:1192927-1226457 GCA_018584345.1 Thuja plicata | reverse complement strand
TCTCGCTGGTGGAATACGTTCCGAATAAGACAAGAAGTACAGACCATGTGCGACGGGTTCTGTAGATAGAACTAAAGGAGAGGAGTTTGGCGACTATCCATACATATTCAGACTTGCAACAGTCAGACAGATTCCAACTGTTCTGCTACGAAATTGACAGGTGCACATATGAATTTCAGAATTGTTTCCGACAGGAATCTCATACTGTAGTTTGTTACTGCTATTTCTGGAATATAAATGAATCATCAAAATATATATGTGCATAAACTTATTTAATTACCAACAGAATAGTTTAAGTTCACAACTTGCAATGAGGACATTTACAATGTGTCCTGAAGTTTACTCTGAGCATAGATATTAGAATTTGGAATTTTACATGGTACCGAAATTTTGAAATGTATTGACTGTTGGAACACAAAGGCACTGTTTATTCAGTCTCAATGCAATTGTTCCTGATTTCACTAGTAAAACTCATAATTTATTATTCAGTTATATGCACACAAATCGAGAATTGTTTGAAATAAGGGATAACTCCGGAAAGGGAATCTTACATATTTCTTTCCAAATAAGTAGTTTACAAGCCTATCAATGTAAAAAAAGATGGACCTGTTGTGAGGTTTCACACCATCACCCAATTGCAAATGAGGACCCCCTCTTTTTGCTCTAGCAATAGGAGTAGTTGCCTTAGGTGGTCTTAGATGGTAGTAATTTTCAAGTCTCCAAGTCCGAGAGGTTAGTTTGGGCGATTTTGGCCTATTGGGAAGTCATATCTGTCTGGGATGTGTGTGGGCGCCGAGCTAAGTCTGTTAGGGATATGGAGTTGAAACCAAGTGATTTGTGATGAAATGAGTTAAAACCTTTTGAGAATCCTTGTTCCAGCTTCAATTTGACCTTAGAAAGTCAGGAACGGTTGTGGGAGGTAACACTGTTGAAGGCATGCTGAATCCTGAAATTTGGCTAAGTCTGGAATTTTTTGGAAACTCCCAAAATCTAGAATCTTCATTTTAACTCCTATGAGGCCGAAACCTATCTCAAACATCCTGAGAGTATTTATATAAATATAACTTCAAGTATAAGAAAGGATTCTTATACTTAAATGTTATATTTATATAAATCTTCCCACCCTCGAAGCTGAAATTTTGACTAAGTCTGGATGAAGAGAACTAAGGATGGTGGAATTCCTCTTAGCCTAGGAATTCCGCCCGATATTTCCCCCAAGTTTCAAAACTTCCGCCTGTTGTGAAGTTTTCACACCAACGCCCCATTGCAAATGGGGACCCCCCTCTTTCGCTTTAGCGGTAGGAGTGGTAGTCTTTGGCAGTGGCTTTTTTTTTAAGCCTCTAAATGAGAGATTTGAAACTTGGGGATTTGAGGTTTGTCTTGCCTGTTTTTTTTCAACACCGTGGGTGGATTTAGATCATTTTGATGAGATTGAGAAATTTTGTTGTCTTCCACCCTTAGTGGCCTCTTCCTTGGCTTGAGGTTGGTATTTTGATGGTGATCTAGATTTTCAATGATGATAGATCAACTTCGATTTTGGTTTTTCAAAATTGGAGATATTGGCGATTTTCAGATTTGTGGACGTAAATGAGGGACATTTTGAACGTAAAGTGATGATGTTTGGATCAATAATGATTTGCAAGATCGAGATTTTGGCCAAGTCTGGTAATTTTCTGAAAATGGCGATTTTACAAATCCAAATTAAAGATTTGGATTGGGGGATTGATTTTGTGGTGATGGCTAAATTCTGGAAATTTCGAGCTTAAGTGTGAAAATTGGATTTTCTAAGTTTGAAATTTTGGTCTTCCAGCTTTGAGATTTTTGGCCAGCTAGCTCATGCAAGTTTTCATTTATGGCAAAGCCCATCCATGCAAGATTTGAATTTTCTGGCGTGGTAATTCATACAAGTTACAAACCCTGGCATGGTGATTATGTCGTTTTTCCGACATGATGGCTATGACATGATTTTGGGAGTTGGAATTTTAACTTGCAAAATTTTCAAATTTGAGCTTTAAGTGAAAAAGCAATCTTGGATGGGTGTTTGGAAATTAATTTTGGAAAATTTGCCTAAGTCTGGAATTTCTGGCATGGTGGTTCATGCAAATTTTTCATTTCTGGTGAGCCAAGTTGGTGCAAAATTTTGATTTGGGGGTGGTGTTTGTGTTTAACTTTGACATGGCTTGAGTGGTGAAAATTTTGAAAATTTTGATTTTTGCTAAGGCATTTAATTATTTTGATCTTACAAGGTAAACTTGGAAATACATTTGAAAATCGAAATTGTATTTGAAATTTGGGCAAAGAGTTTGGTGCAAAATCAATTCTTCGCATGGTGATTCTTACAAGATTTTAATTTCTGGCAGGCCAACCCATACAAATTTTCTCATTTTTGGCGAGGTGATTGATACAAGTTTTTTAATCTTGGCCAGGCAACTACTACATCAAAATTGATTCATGGCTTGGTGGTTCTGACAGGACCTATTCTTGGCAACCCAACCTTGACATCATTATGTTTTCCAACTTGTTGATTATGACATGCTTTCACACCTTGATCAATTTCGATTTATGTGCCAATTTGAATCCACAAGCTAAGCATTTTTTTAACCCAAGCCTTTGTTAAAATCGATGCAAATTATGGGGGCCCTCTTGCCTTTGTAAATTTCAAAGTTAATTGTAAGCCTCTTGCTTGGCAATTTCAATTTAATTTCGGGTGTAATGTCCCTACTTATTCTCCTTATAAAATTTCTTGCAAAACTGACGTTAGTACAAATATTACACAATATTTATATCACTCTTACTCTATTCTAAGTTAGTAAGGGGATTTGACCCTAGGAACTGCCTCTAGGGCGGGCTTCACAGAATTCCCAATTCTCAGCTTGAGGGATATAAGAGCCACTCTAAGCAACCGGGCTATTGACACGTCTTCCCATAGAGCACTGCTCCTAAGATCTCTTGGAAACGATAGACGTTATCCAAGCCTACGCATATGCATATGACTGGCTATCAGTATATATACTGCCTACGTGAGATTGCAATAATCTCGAGACTAGGGAAACTATAATAATTTCCTCTAGCCCCCTCCAGATAAAGGAATCCCATCTCTAATGAATATAAGATTCATCCTCTATGGTACCTGATATCATCATTTTAGGAATCCCATCTCTAATGAATGTACAATTCATTCTATATGGTATCCAATATTGTTTTAGGAATCCCATCTCTAATGAACATACAATTCATCCTCTATGGTATCCAATTTTAGGAGTCCCATCTCTAATGAACACCCAATTCATTCTCTATGGTATCCAATATTAGGAATCCCATCTCTAATGAACATCCAATTCATTCTCTATGGTATCCAATATTATTTTAGATGCACAACGTTAGTATAAAATCCATTTAAAGTTCATTCATGAGAAATTCATATTTATGCAAGAATGCATTAATTTTACAAATTCATATAATAGATATATTCTAATTATATATATATATATATATATATATACATAATTATATAAATGATGGAATATATATTTACAAAATGAGTATATGTATATAGAAATATACATATATATAATTATACAATAGAAAAATGCCTGTACTTATATATATATATATGTGGGAATAAACAATTTCATACCAAAGTTTTAGTCGAATTACTCTTCGAATGCTGGTCCTTGTTTTCTTATTAGTTCCCTGTCGCTGTTCGCTGTTTAATATTTTTAATGTTGTCCTCGTATCTTGTACCTTTCCCTATTTCATTTTTCTTATTCGTTTTTTCTCTCCCCAACAGATCTCTTTTTTTTTTCTTATTCCTTTTTCTACTTTCTAAATCCTTCCCTTGCCCTTTTTATTCCCCTATGCTCTTCCATTAATACGAGGGGGGGGAGAAGTATTTACCCCGTGGATGAGGGTAGTCACCTCCCTCCCTACGGGTGGCGACAATATCACGCCCCTTAGGCTGCGACTGCAGCCGCAGCCTTTAGAGGCCATGACTTAGTCGCATATATTTTAATGTGCATAATATTGTATATTTAATATTAATATTAATATTATTACTATTATTATTATTATTATTACTAATTAATATGTTAATGTATATAATATATATGTATTAATATTAATATTATTATTATTATTAATTAATATATTATACTATTATACTATTAATTAATACTATAATATATTAATATTAATAATAAATATATATTAGCATTTTAATATACTTATTAATAGTATTATTTTTAATATATAATATATTAATTAGTATATTAATATATTAATTGTTTAGTATTTAATATTTTGTGAATATATTAATTATTAATTGAAGTCAATATATATGTAAATTTTGTTGAATATAATTTCTATAAAGAATATTATATTCAATGATGATATTATTTAGTCGAGCACATTGGTTCAATTTCACAATGGATGATTTAATTCTTCTGTATAATAGGTGGGTTCAATCAAGGGTCATCACAAACCCTCATCTAGAATTCGCTTGTTTCTTTTTATAATAAGTTTAAGTCTTTAATTAAAACTTATTTAATCATATATCGACTTATTAATATTAATATTTTAATATTATTAGTTATTAAATCCTTATTCGAAGTTAATTTTAAGCCTCTTGCTTGGCAATTTTGATTTAATTTGGGGCCTCTTAATGTGTTAATTTTCGAAATTAATTATGGGGCCAAGAGTGGTAATTTTAATTTCAATTTTTTGGGCCCCATTCTTGGTAAAATTTGATCTAAATTAGAGCCTACATGTGGTATTAAACCCAATGCAATTTTAAAACCCCTACATGCTTGGCAATTTCAAAATTAGAGGGCCTACATGATTACAATTTTCAAATTCCCCAAGTCGGCCCTATTTTCAAGGTGGCTGAGATCTCAATGCTTTTTTAATCCAAGGGTGGCGATTTAAACTAAATCTTTTTTTATTCCCCATGCAAGTCGTCCCTCTTTGGGCAATTGAATTGGGTATTTAAGTGGCATTTTGGCATCATTTCAAACACAAAACAAGAGCAATTTCCCTGATTTTTTCTTGCAGGTCCGAATTTTCCAGCTTGGTGCGATTTTGATGAGGTGAAGAAGACTCCGTTTGGCAGCGATTTTCTATGCCCTAGGGTCTGAAATCTCATTTTCAGATTGGGGCAACTCCTTCCTAGGGCATTTCCAGCCCCTTGGCGTTTTTTCCATCATCATTTGCAAAAATCAGAGTTAGAAGGCAACGATCAGAATTTCACTTCAATCCCAAGCCCTCATTTCATGAAAATCTTGTGCTAGGGCATCCAAATTTGCATGCATAAGTTTCAGATCAGAATTCAGAGTTTGTGAATTAGTCATTTTGGGGAGCAATCAAGGGCAATTTCGTGTCCTATCAGCATTGTCAAATCGATTAGAGTGCTGAAGGTAGTTTTTTTCCAACTTGCAAGGTAAGAACTCGGTGATTTGCCATGGATGTGAGGAGGTATTTGCCATTGTTTGCATACAGATCTGGGTTATATTTTGCATCTTCATGGGCAGATCTGGGCATGATCAGCATTGTAAGGGTTTGAATTTTATTGAATTTGGTTTTGAGGAGGGTCCTCTGTTGATCGAAGTTCACCAACGGAGTGGTGAACTTCCCTTGTCTCTTGTTTTTTTCCTAACATTAGCTTGTGTTGTTGCTTTCAATCTTTAATGGCAAATCAAACTAAGTAACACACAAATATAACTAAGTTAACAATCAAATGCAAAAGTCTAAGCTAACTAGTTGGCAAAGGGTAAGTGAACATCAATTTGACGACTAATGCTAATGGTAATCAATGAACAATTCATGGCAAATTTCTAACTTAAGTAATTAGAAGGCTAAATTTTACAATCTAAGTTGGAATCAATCTAAGGTTTAAGTGATCAAGTTAATTGAACTCAATAACATGGCAATCTTAACTCAATTGACTTAATCAAATTCTCAAGTTTTAATGGCAATATTTTATCGAATCAAATGAAGTAAGACGTGTTTTTGCTCTTGCAGGTTGGCAAGGAGAGGGTGCCAAGTTCAAGATTGAGGAAGTTCACACCAAGTAATCAGAAGGCAAGTTCAAGGCAAGATGAGGATCAAGTTCAAGAGAGATGCAAGTTCAATCAAGTTCGAATCATGGCAAGGAGAAACTTCCAAGAACAAAGATGGAGAACAGGATAAAGACGATGAGGTGGCAATTGGGTGTCTTCTCCAATCAGAAAATTCAAATTTCAAGCACAAGCAATCACAGCGTGCCAAGTGTCCCATTTTCTCACTGGTTGAAAAATCATTGTAATTTTCTTATTGGCCCATGATTTGGTGCCCTCATGAAATTGGTTGAAAATTCGGCAACCCTAATTAGGGTTTCTAGGGATGAATATTGGCCCTTGATTTCAAATGGATCTTGGCCCTTCATTGTAATTGGACATCTATAAAAGGCCAAGGCCTTCTCATTTGTAAGGGATTAGATTGGAAGATTAGAGTAGGAGAGAAGTTAGATTAGAGTAGGTTAGCCAAGGGAGAGACTTGATCAAATTGTTGTTATGATGCTATTGAAGTAATGGATAATTCATTGTTGGTTCATCATGGTGAATTACTCAATATTGCTTTGAAGTGTTGCATGGTTTCTTCAATCTTTTACTTGGAGTAGATTTCATTTCATGTTGTTAGAAGTAGCTTAGTTGGATGAAAGCAATTGTGGATGTTTGCTTGTTTGACTCGAATATAAACTAGGCCACTAGCCCTCTTGCAGATTGTAAGGGTGCCTTGTGTGGTAAGCTAGTGATTGCTCTTAACTTCAATTGATATTCAATCTTTAGTTTGCATCCATTGATGGGATTGGAGAGGAGATATTGATTTGAAAACCATTCAAGTACTCCTTAGAAGCTTGCACTAAGTGAAGTTGAGGTCGCTGATAAGATTTCACTTGGTAGAGTCCAAGTCATCCATGATTCCTTGCATTCCTAGTTAGAAGTAGAAGTAGAAGTTAGGCTTAAGTTTAAGTTGAAGTGGAAATTGGAAAAGCAAAACTATATTTTCATTGCACATTGTGAAGCTAAATCTTTAGAAGTGCAAGTAAGTTGATATCCATTGAATGAATAGTGTAAGTCCCCCTAAGTAATTACCAGCAAATCACATTATTTCATTGAGCGAGTATCCACAGTTAAAGGAACCTTGAAGTCATTTCATGATCTTATGTTGCAAGCTTAGCATCAGAGATGACCTTATATCAAGAGAGGATTGAATGTTTGGTGTTTCATCTTGAAACATTGAGTATTTGATTCTGCATGTTGTAGTGGAACAAAACTCACATAAACAGATCTGTTGATGTGAGTTTTGTTCCACTACAACATGCAGAATCAAATACTCAAATCAACACCGCCCAAGAGAAAACACCAAACGTTGATGGGATTAAAAATGGATGGTCGCAGCAATGGAAACAATGAAGTTGTGAAGGTAAAATGTGAGTTTTTGAAGCGTAAGAAAAGCATGTGAGATATGGCGGAATTCCTCTCAGCCTAGGAATTCCGCCCAAAAGTCTTCCTCTATCATCAAAATCCTTGCCAAAGAAAAATGCAATTTTCTTCATGGAGTTAAGCAACCAAGGCAGAGGATTGAAAAATTGGTGATTAGGGAGTGAAAATGGTGAAGTAGAAAGGGCTAAGGATGAGATTCTTTTTGAGGCAAAGAGGCATGCCAAGGATGGTGGAATTCCTCTCAGCCCAGGAATTCCGCCCCAATAAATTCCTCTATCCTTAAGATCTCCGCCAAAGGAGAAAGACAATTTTTTTATGAGAATTAAGTGCCCCAATGGAAGGGGTAAGAAAATTGACAATCAAACGATCAAGATGATGAAAATTGAAGGAGCTAGTGTTTAAAATGTTGAAGGCCAGAAGAAAGTTTCATCAAAACCAAGACAAAGTATGTAAAGAGTGGCGGAATTCCTCCCAATCCAGGAATTCCGCCCTAAAGAAATCCTCTAGATCAAAAAATTCCACCCCTCATCATGAAGTATTCTTTGAAATCCATCAGCTCACAATGGTTCAACAAGGTTAATAATCAAGTTTGAAGAGGAAGTGGGATAAAATGTGAAGGTGGAATCAAGACTTTTGAATGAAAATGATGGAGAATCATACTACAGTGAGTCTTTATCAAACTTTAATGCAGATCACTTAGCAAATTATGGATATGGAAATCAATGCATGACAAAATTGGAACTCTTCCTAGCACCTCAAAACGATGAAATTTGCCAAAGGCTTGTGAGTTTATCAATGAAATAAGGCCTTTTGAGATGGCGGAACTTTTCAAGAGAGAGGAATTATAATCCTCACATCCTCAAATCTCCGCCATAGGCTGCAAAATGAATGCTAAAGTGACTAAACTTGCACAATGAAAGGGGATAACAAAACGATTTCTCTTTTTCTAAAGTCAAATTGAAGTTGTAACAAGGATTCTCAATAGGTTTTAACTCATTTCATCACAAATCACTTGGTTGCAACTCCATATCCCTGACAGACATAGCCCAACTCCCACGCCCATCCCAGACAGACTTGACTTCCCAGTAGGCCAAAATCGCCCAAACTTACCTCTCGAACTTGGAGACTTGAAAATTGCTACCACCTAAGACCACCTACGACAACTACTCCTACTGCTAGAGAAAAAAGAGGGGGTCCCCATTTGCAATGGAGCGGTGGTGTGAAAACCTCACAACAGGACCATCAAATGTCGTTTGGACCAAGTAACCAACCAATCTTCACAATAATAAATAGTTGTATAGAAAATCAAGATAAGTAGACACAAACTTTAACCATATGATAAAATAGACACAATGAACTAAAATATAACCTTAGAATATGAAATATACCAACTTCAAGATATTGCAATTGTAATTGATAATTGAACTATTCCGACACAGAAAGTTTGCAGATCTGAATAGAGTTAGCTCGTAAACAGTGGCTTCAAAGGCATATTATTTCATATACCAAAATAGGAGCAGATACTGTTTGAACAATCTCTTTACCTGAGCTTAATCAAAGCATTGAAACCAATTACAGATTGAACAAAGAGGTTATGCTTGTTGTACTACCAAAGAGGAAACTGCCAGCAATGAAGATGGATAGAAGACAAATTTGTTTTATGGATTTTCTAGTAGGGTGTTGGTAGCACTCTTCTAGCTATTGTTATAACAAGATGCCACCACTAGTATCTGTATAGTTCCATAGCTAGAATTGTTTGAATACGCCTCATTGGAGCTATGTAAACATAAGATACCTATGTTACTAGAAGCACGCCCTATGATATGAAGGCCCTACCAAATATATTGTATGTAGGCAGAAAAGGTATTGTTCATCACAGAATCGCAATCAAACCCTCTTTGGACATTGGCAAGGGGAACTTATAGTCAGCTAAAAACAACTCTAGCAAACAGGAAATGCTGCCGGCAAGAAAAGAGCACTTCCAATAGTGCTTTCTAACCGTTTCAGCATTGTGTCCCAGAAATGGGGGTCTCAACATGCCAAGCCAATAACAGAATCTCTGCATGTTCATACAGATCTTTGATAGCTGATTTTTTTATATACTTGATAAGTTTCTGAATTTTAACACCAGAGTGATTAGGCACCAACCATGTAAAAAGAAAGTGGAAAAGTTTGCTACAGGACAATGTAAGCTCTTAAATAATATTCACTGACCTCGGAAGTGGAATAGACCTCCGTATTGAAGCCAATGCGTTCACCTTTTTCATTTATGCGGAAGCCTTTAGGTTCCCCAAAGTAGATACCTGAAAGAATCATACATCAATCATTTATTATAAAAATACTAATGATAATATATAGATAATCAAAGAAAAATTAAGAAAGGATTGACTTTCTTTCTCCCTTTCTGCTAATAAACCTGCAATCGAGGTGATTATCAAAAACAACAGAGCAATGACAGGACAAAATCATCACCTCCGGTAAGTTCTCTCACCACCATTATATCAACACCTTCAGCAACATCTCTCTTCAAAGTAGAAGAATCGGCTAACTATACTAATGATAATATATAGATAATCAAAGAAAAATTAAGAAAGGATTGAATTTCTTTCTCCCTTTCTGCTAATAAACCTGCAATCGAGGTAATTATCAAAAACAACAGAGCAATGACAGGACAAAATCATCACCTCCGGTAAGTTCTCTCACCACCATTATATCAACACCTTCAGCAACATCTCTCTTCAAAGTAGAAGAATCGACTAACTGCCACAATATAGAGAAGAAACATTCAATCCCCAACATGCAGATTGCATATATCAGAAAGATAAATACTGAAGCACTGCCAAATCACATCAAGAAAGCACTAAAAGATATCATCGTTCTTTTAATCTCACATAACAATAGCTTAGGTGGAGCAATCAAGTGACATGCAGCATCCTACCAAAATTTTATTTATTTTTTAGAGAGAAAAACTGCTGACATCCTGTGTCAGAAAAATTGTTTCCCTGCAACTAGTCAGCAGTTTTACTAAATGACACCAATCAATCTATTTTGCAAGATATTCCAAAATATCAACAGGCTATCACATCAAAGTTAGACAAACCCATTTTTTAAAACAGTCAATGTCATGTCTGCATCATTTGACCTTCGATTCCAAAATGGGAAGAATAAAATTAATAAAGGCACATCTGTCAACATGCAAACAAAAAATACAAAGAAAAGTATCTGAGGCTGCAGTATAGTAGCACTAACAAATTCTCACCTAACAGGAAAAGTATCAAGACAGCGGGCCAAGCATATGGAATAATTAAGTCACAACAACCAATGCTTAAACTAACTCCATAAACTAATGATTTTCTGCTACAGAAACTCTTCAAACAAGATAATAGATAAATATGATAAATGATGTCACTGACAACAAGAATTTGTTTGCTTCTACTTGTGACCCTGATATCTAGCTATGTGGGCCCCTAAGGCTGGAAATGTATTCCTTTAGGAAGCAAATGTGAGTGTTGAGACTAAGGACTCAGACCAAGAAATTGCAGAAGAAAAATCACAGCATATCCAATACATGAATGGAAATAGAAAACAAGATTGCATCAGACTAGACCAGGGAAAACATAAGCATCATGCCAACTTTTGCAGAATAGACAACATTCAAGGAAAATATAAATATTTAAGTGAAATAGAATAGAAATATCTTACAAAGGGGAGGTTATTAGTTTCGTTGAGTTTTCAAGTGTTCTAAAGAAATAACATCGCGGCATAAGCTAAGATTTTCCTTTGCATCTTCTAAGCTATTTCAACTTGATGCAAGCCAACCTAGTTAAGTAAATAGAGAAACATTGTGGTCAGAAAAATAATCGATGTAAGCAAAATGCACAAACTTTTAGCCACCTTTGTGAAGACAAATTAGCTTTCAATTTTGCAAAATTATAGTGCAAATCTTATACAGATATATAATAAAGAACACTGTATATAAAGAACTTAGTACGATAAACAACAATAAACTCAAATAACATTTTTTAACAATAAAACAATGAACTCCTATTGGAAAAAGCTGAGGTAAACAAAGCTTATATTACTTGCCTGTCTTGATCAATTTCACTTCAACGCAAACAATATAACCAGATTTTGTCTCAGCACATACTCGATACGCATAGTTGATTCCAACAAATGATATCAAGTAATGATATCTATAAAGACCAACAATACCAAGGTCTCTTTGCACAGATTTGGCGAGCCTCATTTTGGCCTGCCCAGATTAGGACTCGGAGTACTTGCCAAGAACCCAGAGAGTTCCTGTAACCCTAATACAAACTAATTGAACTGATTAAAAAGGAGGTGCTGGAAAAGTCAGGCCTAGCTACATTATATTATTATAAGAAATCTGCAAATAAAGATGGAGATATTACTTTACTCTCATAACTCAGTTTTTCTGCATGAACAAGTATAATGGAGATAAAGATATTTTACTCAGTTTGTAACAGCAGTATGAAACCATGCATAGTAGCTTAAACAGTATGAAAGTTATCCAATTTGGTTGAAATTCCTAGCTTATCAGAAGATCTCTGCATTGAAGAGGTAAATATGGCAGGCCATGTCGTATGTTACAAACAGAAGCTTTGTATGTCATGAAATAAAGAGGAAAAAGCTAAATTATCAAAAAGGTGGCATGTGACGTACAATGAGAGCGTCACTGCACCCTTTAGCAATTAATGCAAGACAATGATCTAGAAATATCCATTATTGAAAGAAAATTGAGAACAAAAGACGTATGAATAAGTCTAATAATACATGTGAAAGGAGTTTCTCAGAATAAGTAGAAACTCACAGTTCATATTTTGCTGGATCTTCAACTATAATGGAAGCAAAGTTTAAGAATCAGGGTTGGAATTGTTGCTAGGGTCTTAATGATGACTCAAAATTTATAAATAATGAAACTAAAAAATCTTTATTTAAGCACAAACTGGAAACAAGATTGACTTTGCATGATGCCACATGCAAGTGCATTTTCTAGAACAATCATTGTAGAGGGAGATTTGGGTCCTTAGACAACGCCCTATGTAAAGTTAATAATACAGAATGAAGCAGATTACGGTTTTGGAAAATCACAACCAATCTTTACCACAAAACAAAACGACAAAGATGAAAAGCAGATTTATGGATCAGAACCACTCTTGAGTCTTAACCATCTAGAATTTTGTATTTGAGAAGAACCCGCCTATATACATGGATTCTAAGCCAACAACAGAAACTCTCAACATAACTATCTTGAACTTTTGTGATGACCCTATTTTTAGCAGGTTGTGGCAGTGACTTGGTCAACTCATCATTGCGACCCTCGTGAGCTGATGCAGGGTTTTTGAGGGTCCCAGTTGGCAGACTTGCTATTTTTAGTAAGTCTGGACTTACTATTTTTAGTAAGTCAGTTGGTCAGTTTCTATTTCTGACATGGCAGTATCGGTAGTGGTCAATTCTCCAGACGATATTCAGTTGTGCAGTTTCTTGGGCTGGGGACTTACTATTTATAGTATGTCTATTTTTGGCAGTTGTCATTTTTGGCAGTGCAGTGATGAGCATGTTGGTCAGTCAGTATGGCAGATGTTGCAGGAATTATCATCAGAATTATATTTGATAATTAATTGTATTAATTAATAACAACATGTTATTAATTAATAATAAGGCGATATTATAATAATAATAATACTTTATTATTATTATAATGATTTAGAAGTTTATATTATGAAGAGCAATTAACTGATGATGGTTTTTGGAAACTATGGAGACCAAGGAATTATAAATACAGGCTCATTTGTGAAGTAAAGCATCGAATATTGATTATTGAAAATTGTTCCTAATCATCTGAGCCCTAGCTGAAGGGTCAAATTAGTTGATTGAAGACTGATTCTTCTTCATCTAATCATCAATCGATTGCTGTTGTATAATCGATTGTCTCTCTTGGTTGCTGTTGTATAACCAAATCATTGTCCTTCGTATTGTCTTACCTGTAACTGAAGGAAGAATTTAATTTTGAGGGTTGATCCACCATTGAACTATGGCATGCTTGAAGAGGTCGTTTCCCATTGGGAAAGAAGAAGAACACTCCAAAAATAGATCCAATCATACCTTGGATGGAAATCAAATCTCATTGCTGGAGAAGTATATTTGTGCAGCCGAGAAGTGGGTGACAGCTGGGCTTGTTTCCACAGCAGGCCGCACCATTGTAGTGGCTACATTTGTCCTAAGTTGAGCCGCGAATTGACCTGCAGGCCACACACTTTCCAGTGGCCACATTGCCTCAGGACTAGGCCACGATACAGCAGCAGGCCGCCTGTCATAAAGGGGCCGCATTATTTCTCATACTGGGCCGCGTGTTCAGCAGGCCGCAGTCTCCGTAGCTGGCCTCACGCCTCAGACTTGGGGTGAAGGCACCAATGGCCTCATGACGCGAATAAGGAGTCTTGTGCGTGGGCCGCGATCAGTTTGCAGTGAATGTCTTAAGGTGGCGTGAGCATTTGGTATAGATGTTGATGCACAGCAAATAAGGTATTTACAATATCTACATTCATATGTAAAAGGCGATAGTTGCAAATTCAATAAAAAAATGAAAGTAAACTCTTGAAATACATGTCCAGAATTTCATAGGGAAGTCATTAAGTATTGCTATTGAAGTTAATAATCTTCTATTTGCTAAAATACCCAAGAAGATATTTTGATTTCTTGAGAAAGGCATGTAAATTTGGCAAATTAGTAAAAGACCAGGAGTTCACAATAATATATATGCTGGAAATACTTATGCTCGTGGATGGGAATTTACACTGTGAAATTGATTATTAAAACATTTGGTAAGATTTGTTATTGGTGAATGCAAAAAAATCATTAAGTTTTGGCAGAGCCGGATCAGGCTCTTTACAACTTTCCCATTCAAAATGGATTTAACAGAGCCCTGAGTCAATGAAAACATTATATGCCACTTAAAAATGTAATTGATTAGATTTTGGAAATTTGAACTAGATGGAGAAGCATCCCATGAATGCAGAGAAAGGACCTAATTTTCCATACTTGAGGCAAAACAGTAGCTGGCCGCAGATTTGCAAATACACCAAGACCAGCACGAAGTCCAAGCAATCCACGCTCTGGCCTTAAGTGAGGTTCATTATTGTCCCATTTATACCTGCAAAAAGTATATGTTCACACCTAAACTCAGAAAGAAGTAAATGACACAACAATGTGACGGTATATATGGAACCAAAACACAAGAGAAAACTATTAATTAGAGGAAACTGAAATGGTACAAACCCGCCAATAGCTGCAAGCAACACTGCATCTGATTCTTTGCAGGCAAGCAAAGTTTCATTTGGTAAGGGATCTCCTGTTGTATCTATTGCAGCTCCACCCACTGGCATTTCAGTGAACTTAAAGTCGATTTCTGCAACCAACATGCTTTATGAACTTAAGTTTATTCAATTCAGATGCTAAAAATTAATGCTTCATAGAATACAATATGCATAACCAGCCAGTTTGCTTTGTCATATTTTGAAAATATGAAACTAGCAAGCATGTAATTACCAAATAGTTATTCTGTTGAACTTTTTTCTGAAAAAATGAAATTAGTCATCTAAAACTTTTCTTGCTAGAGTGGATTGAGCTGCATGGAACTGAGATGAACTCTTGTTATCTCAGTCATGGAACTATATATGTTGTTCTTTGAGCTTAAATTTATAAAGTAGATGATCAATAGGCACATAGCTAGAATTTAAGGAATGTCACCAATGCAAATTACAATTTCTATTATCATTACAGATCAGCGCCATGTGTAGAAAACACACATACACTTATACTGAAGATGGGGGGGGTGTTGAATCAGTATAAGGCCAACTTAATCAACTTATAATTTTAGCAATCATCGTAGCATCTACCCAATTTATATCTAACATTTGATACACGAGATACACGATTTTATGGAAACCCTTGTGGAAGAAAACAACAGCAAAATATTGCTTTTATAAAGAACTTCTTACAACTTCATAGGCTTCGACCCACTAGAGACACCAACCCCCTCCGATTTAATACCAACTCAGCAAGAGACTCTGATCTCTTAAGTAAGAGGTTCCAACCTCAGATCTAGCAGAGTAGAAAGCACCAACCTTCAAAACACAAAAAATTTATAAAATGTAGTTGGATCTACCCTGGATCCCCTTCAAGGTCTTCAACAAAATCTGCATTGAGCATCTGAAAACTCCACTCAGATCGGCAATAATGTTTTTCAATAGATGCTCTCAAATCTGGAATACACCTTCACAAAAATTCTGCTAAGTCTGAAATAAGCCTTTAAAATATGCTCACAAAAGTCCTTAAGTCTGATTTAGGTCTGCTGCTTATCTCTGCTCTAAATAAGAAGGATTTCAATGAAGAATAAATGAATAGAATGATCCTCCAAAACTCTTATTTATACCCATCAGATTATCGACATCTTCTTTCAGATCAAGATCAACTCCTTGATCTTGCAGGGATTTATTCAGAGGCATTGAGAAAGAAGAATGAAGAAGCAGACACCCTTACCTTCGAGTTATTGAACACTCAAGACATGTGGTTGCTCGATCGTGGGTGGGTCCCAGCCCTGGGTACATGCCCGGCGGGAATCCACACCACCATAGCATACCAAGCAAGGCAACCACTACACCAAAAGCCCAGACTAATGGTGAATGGTGCCCATTGGCATTAAAAGTGGGGTTTTGGTCCCACCAGAGTGCCAACGCAAGCCAACCCCCTCGTGATCACATGGCTACCCGATTGTGGGTGGGTCCCATCCCTCAGCATACGCCCCACGGGAATCCGCACCACCGCAACATTTAGGCTGGGACATCACAACCCACCACACTCCTCAGGGCTCAACCTCAAGACCTTGGCTTTGATAACAAGCAAGGCAACCACTACGCCAAAAGCCCAAACTAGTGGTGAATGGTGCCCATCGGCATTAAGAGTGGGGTTTTTGTCCCACTAGACTACCAACACAGGCCAACCCCCTTGTGGACACGTGGTTGCCTGATCGTGGGTGGAGACTGGAAGGTGAATAGTGCCCATTGGCATTAAGAGTAAGGTTTTTGTCCCACTAGCCTGCCAACACAAACCAACCCCCTCGTGGACATGTGGTTGCCTGACCGTGGGTGGTTCACAGTCCTGAGTACACACCCAGCGGGAATCCACACCATCGTAGCATTTAGGCTGGGGCATCACAAATACAGCTTATTGTTGAACCTTTGGTAATTTGGTCTTTGGTTTTGTCATTGATGTCAATAAGGCATATATGTCAGGTATCTCAGATAGTTGTGTTAGTGGTACACAAGGTACAATCCTAATGATCATGGTACACAAGATGAAAATTTAAGAGATCAAGAGGTGGTTAAAAACATGTTATTAATATCCTAATACATTGATTATATCATTATTGAGGTGGTTGATAAAGTGTTTAGTATATAACACTTAATATTAATAACGAATGTTAAAATAGTTATAATTTATAACTACCCAGTTTCGGTCTAATTATATTTGCATATACTAATTGTTAAGCAACCCCCCAACTATTATACCTTTCTGGAGAGGTAAGAGGCAGATCTGAAATGGGTCGTTGTTAGTTTCTGCATACACGTGTGGTGGAGAGAGAGAAATAATTTCGACCAGAACTGTTACAATCGGTTATGACAGTTATGAGCAGTTTTAGTCTAAATTAGTTTTGGATGGTTAAAAAGTCTGTTCAAAAATGACAAAGCACATTTATAAGAAGGGGACTCATTCCCCTAAACAGTAGTACAGGTGGTCTTGCAGGTTTTGGAAGGAGTTGGAAGACATTCGAATTAGACCAGAAGGCAAGGTTACAGGTGGATTAGACAACATAGTGAAGGGTAAAGCTATTTCATTCAAATATGCATCATATGTTTTGAAATTGTTTGCAAGGATTTAGCAGAGGTTGAGGAAGGGATATACATTGTTTTCCAATGATTTAAATCAGTATTTTATCAGATCCCTTTTTTGGTACATAAGTACACTTTTGGGTGCTTAATAATTTGAAAGGAAAATTAAGAGTTTGTCATTTCAAGAAGGATAAGAAGATTTAACTTTCAAATCTATTATTCCATTTTCAGATTAATTATTTCATATCAGATTGTAAGGTTCTGATTTTGTTTAAGATCACATGTAAAGGAATATCTAAATACACATTTGTTGATGTAAAAGGGAACAAAGTTGTAAATAGAAAGAGAAGTATATCCTGCTTGGTGTTTTCAACCTAGAGTTGAATTATTGTTTCATGATTTGTATTGTAACAGAGATGACCCTCTGATTTGTAATTCATTTTCTTCATGTTAGAAGTTGGTTCTTCTTAATCTTCTTGAAGTGGGTGCTTCAGATAAAGGGCATTGGTGTTCCTTGAGATTGGTGTCTCTAAAACAGGGTGTTGGTGCTTCCCAGAGTTGTAGCTCTAAAAGATTTGCCAAAGAGGCTAATAAAATTTCAGATTCAAAGTGGTTTTTTTACCCTAAGGGGTTTTCCACTATAAATATTGTGTACCTTATTCTTCTTTCATATCTTGTTCATTTTTCATAACTTTATGTTATAATTGTAAAAGTTGAAATTGGAAATTTGAAAAGAACAAGTTTTAAGTAACCACTGATTCACCCCCCCTCTCAGTGGTGTTTGTATTCCAACACTTATGTGGAGGAAGTAGCACAAAATATAGGAAATGTAAAAACCCATATTTTATCTCTAATCTTTTTTTTTTCTATTAAAGATATATGATTTTATTGATTTCATAATAACTTATCTCTAATCTTTTGAATACAAAAAATTTAAAAAACATTGTAATTTTGAAATAAATGAGCTTGATAGTGACGACAGGACTAACAGTGATGAAGTTATCGAGGTCTAGATGCATGGAGAACATGAGTGAACATCTTGAAGGATTTATGAATCCATTTATTCGAAGCTTACTGCTTTACAACTGGCAGCTAACGAAACTTGTAATTACTAGAATCACCATCCCTACCGAAGCAATTGACATAAGGTCCTTTCCTAGATAATAATTCCAAGTACACTCGGTGGCAACGATATGGAAATGCTCGGATCCCTACACACGAAAGCTTGTTAATTTGTCATTTCGGGGATCAATAACGAAATGCATCCATCCCCTGCATGCATGTTCTTTTGACCTCTATTTCGTTCTAAACCTTAGCCCACCGGCCCCACCCATAAGGCATTGATTCTAGAACCTTGCACCTATGCTAGAGGACATCCCTAATACAAAAACAAACTCCTGAACCTCCACAAAACAGAGTACATCATCCTACAATGAAGAAAAATAGCGAGAAACCAACACTCACACACCAAGTTTCTAGATTACAAGTTAAAAATAAATGCAGAATCATTATGCTTACATCAACTAAATCTTGGAAATTCCAAATAAGCCATAACGCAAGCACAAGGGCACTCGCGCACATGAAAGAAGCAACAAACAAGCAAGTTATCATAAGGATACCATTCCAGAGAGCAACTGTAATACTAGACCCTCAAATCCTAATATTAGCTACTTGTCGTAGTCATATCTAACAACGTATAGGAAAGAAGTATGATAAACTTTACTTGACCTAAGCAAATCCATAAGTAAATATTTGTACTATAAAGTAGGTAGATAAGAATAAAGTCCAAAAAATAGTCGTATTCAAGTTAACGGGCAAAAAATAGCAAGAAAGGGACAAAATGACTACAGTAATAAATACACTTACCTTAGGGAGTTCTATAAGTACCTTTCGTCACTATTGTGACTCTCACTTTTTGACTTATGCTTACTTGCTATTAAACTCATTTTGTTCTTGCAAAGTTATCTTTCCACATGCAAATCCCAACTATTATTTACTATTTTACCACCACAACTCACACCTATTGACATGGTCACCCCTATTCTAGTAGCAGCTACAGAGAAACACTACCCAAAATATAAAATATTTCCTTACAAAGTGATAGTGGTAGTTTCGGAGGGTGGCTTCTCTGGGATTCCAATTGATGTTATCTATAGAAGATGCGAGGAAAAATATCCATGATCCTATGGCAGAGATTGATCATACCGAACTTGAGGAGCTAAGGGTTACTCTACTACAACCTAGTATCAATCTTTACTTGCCCCAGTAAAGCCAGATAGGTCAGTTAATGTTGCACATTTGGAAAGAATTTCAAGACTTCACCGTAGAGGATCAACAGGTCCGCTTCATTTTTAGCCAATTGCATGACAAGAACCTGAACTTACACAAACCCCGTTAGACCACAACGGAGACAATTGCAGCCATCACTAGTTTGTTGGCATAGGGGGAGATTCCTCCAAAGAAAGCTATCCAAAACACTAAGGTTATGAAGATCACTGGGGCCATCTTTGATGGAAATAACTTGGACATCAAGAAAATCACCAACCCAATTGTCACAATGGCGATTGCATACAAAATTTTACTTCACCAACCAGGAGGGCCCCACCCTCACTACTGCTTTACACATGGCCTATCAAATGGTAGTTGAAGGCAAAGATTTTGACTTATGTGAAATTCTATGATTGGAGCTACTAGAGAACACATCCCAAACAAAATCCACAAGTTACAACTTCCCGTATGGTACTTTGCTTATTTGTCTAGCTTCCTACTTCATGAATGTGTTACCATCTTATGTTGGGAAGGCATAGGATCCAAGTAGACTAGTGGCAGTCAAGTGCAAGATCGCATTAAGCATTGCTCAGATGCCATCTCCTTCACACAAAAATTTTAGGGATTCTTTTAAGTCTTTTCAAAAGAAAACGCAAGACAAGTGGAGAATTCAAAATGCTATAGTCTAGAAATACCTGGATAGCATTGTGTTCCAAGTGGACAAAGACTTCACTATAATAGATGCCATAAAACCTTGAACCTCTTGGACAATTGTACTACCTTATGAGGAAATGGACGAGGAGGTAGAGTCCTATACAACCAATTTGCTCAGTCTTCCTAAAGACCCTAAGGCGGAGAGACACTCTACAACCAAGTAATACGTGGATTTCATTGCTAAAACAAACTTTGTCGAACATGTGGAGAAAAATAAAGAGAACCTACATGAGCAATGAATACCTCCAAAGGAGCAAAAGGAGCAAAAGGAGCAAAGTGAATCCACCCCTAGATGGTCCAGAAGGCTACACATGGAAAGTCCTTTCACAAAACCTAACAAGAAAGAAGTTGCCAAGAAAGAAAAAGGAGATTGCCAACAATACCGCTAAAAAAAGAATCATCTAACGAAGCAACAAAGGTCCTACTAAGAATGATTACGGAAAAGAAGCGGCCAAGGAGGAAAGACAAAGCACAAAGACAAGTAGAACCACAAACAACAAATACTAAGGAAGAAGAGCAAGGAATACCGAAGGAGATTCCCAAAACGGAGGACATATCAGCCCCTAAAGTCACCCCTCTAGTGGATGAAGGACAACTAAGTAGCACCTATACCACAATGTTTTTGAAAAGGCACTACAAAAGTACCCCAAGATGGCCATTCCAAACAAACACACAACTGAAAGAGCACTCATATGTTAGATGGTAGCCTCTACTATCACAATAGAGGATCTCATGGGCCAGCTCCCAGACTGCCTGGCTACCACCCTAAAACTCAAAGAGAGAAAGCAGCTCAAGAAGATGAGAAACTCAAAGAACTTCAATTAGACAAGTAGCCTCGGCCATCATGCCTCAACAAAAGAAATAAAAGTGATGGAATTACAAGCAAAGGAACTCTAGTCCAAGAAGAGGATAGATAAATTGATATTGGAACGAGCAAAGGTCACTAAAACAATACAAGTGGAGATGATCGAAGCAATAGAAAAAGCAAAAGAAAAACTGTGAGGAAGAAGCGAAATATAAAACAATTTCAGAGCAGTTCTCTCAGCCTCCCTGGTATAATGCACCCTCCTCCTCCACGACATCTCCTATGTAGCCTATAAAGGACTTCATAGCCAGGCAGAAATAGATTCAAGCCGTGGCTTCTTCACAACTATTCCAACCATCGATGGTAGGGACACAAGTGGACATAAGCAACATCTCCCCTTCATAAAAATATCAACTAGGGGATATTTTTCACCAGATAGCCTAGGACGAAATCCTAAAGCAACATGTAGATTGTTCAGACTAAATAGAAGAATTTGTGAAGGAGATACAAGGCAAGTTCCCTCATTTTAAAGGGGACTCATCACAACCACTTCTAATACAACCAAGGATGTTGGTAGATGAAATGCTTCAAGATACTACCCTGCAAAAGGACACCCTCGAACAACAAGTGCAAGCAAAGTTCTGGAAAGCAAAAAAGGATAAAGAGAGGAAGAGGTGTGCTACTACCCTCTACACTGGAGGATCATATCAACACGGTAAAGAATGCAGAGGGAAAAATCAATAGTCTATGCCCATATTGCTTGCAGTAGCCCACTATCATTGCCCCCACCAAGGCTCAAATGGACACTTTAGAGCTCCGGATTATCCAAGGACCCAAGAACTATGATGCCATGAAAGATATGGATGGGCAAGACAGATTAGGCATCGAAGAATTGCATGATCAATATCAACAGTTCCAAAAGCAGAGGGATAAAACCCAGATCCGATTCCACCAGTTGAGGGAGTTTGTTAGTCCACAATTCGCTCACATGACTGGTATCCTACAAGAGACCCAACACTTCTTACAAAACATTCAAATACCAACCACACTTCCAGAAGTAGAAAAGAAAGTGGTGCAACTCCAGAGTCACATCAACAAGCTTCAGTAGGTGACAAAAGGATGACAATTTTGATACCCTTCAAGATATCTACAAAGACATTCTTCCGACGTGACAAAGTTGACTTGAGGACAAGTCAAGCTTTTGAATAGGGGATGATATTGGTAGGAAATAGGCACCAGATAGACATCTAGAGATCTTGTCGCATCTTACCGCATCAGGTTTGTGGAGCATGGTATTTGGAACATAGAATATAAGTTAAGGATTCTTTGTAAAGGTAACATCCCAATGTTGTAGATATAAGTATATCGGGAGATACATGCACCTGTAGTTAGTGGACACTGGAATATAGAGTAGAAATATATAGAAGTCAAAAAGTAAGATATACGTAGATATAAGGAATATGTATATGAATACATGGAGCTATAAGGATATGTATTATGTACTGATTGAATATAAATGAATACGTATACTTTTGAATCTTAATATGTTATGTTGTGCATGTTCATATTCTGATAAATAGTTAATCTTTTGTCTGGATATAATTCCTTGTTTCCTCAATAGGACTGAGTCAGGGATTACCATTATTAGCACCTTTAATTTCTAAAATTTCTAGCCCATCATATTCCTTATCTTTCAAATTAAGTAGAAGAAAATACTATTATCTTAAATGAGTCATTTTTCTCAGTTAGACTTATTATTGCAAGCATTTTTGGTGTGACTTTCCAATATAGCTGGTAATGTTCTTGCTCCAATTGTATATGTTTGTTCCCATCATGAAGACAGCATCCATAAGATAAAAGGACTTCCAAACATAACACCAAATGCATCAAATGGAATCAAATTGACTTCAAACACATCAATATACGTTGAACTCTGAATTGATATCAAACTTGACCTTAAATTTCTTAATCACTTGAATCTATGGACCTTTCTTTCATCCAACCCAATGTGGATGATAAGTTTGCTAACCAAGCCTGCTTACGACTTCATCCAGAGTCAAGTTAGATTGCGAACTAGAATCAACAAGTATTCCAACCTTGTCTTTCTTGATTTGCATTTTACTTAAAAAAAGGCTGCTCATCAACAAGCATTCCACCCTCCTCCCTTCCTTAAACTTATTGGATCGTAATAAACATATTTTCTCCTCTTATGGATGCAAAACGTGAACTATTCAGATTCACTCTTCCATAATTGTATAAAGTATATACACTCTTATTTTTTGCCTTAAATAAATTCAAGTTTATGATATCCCTTAAATGTGAGTTGATGCCTTATTATTTTTTTGTCTCAGAAAGATTTGGAAATGCTGGATTCTTTTACTGTTCATGCCTGCATTTCGGCTTTTCTTTTTCATGCTCTTGAAAACCTCATATTGCTAACACACCCCAACATGTATGGAAATTCTCTTAGGTTAGGGTTTCAGATTATCTATGAAATATAACAGGAGGAAAAATTTTGTGAAGATATAAAAATCCTCTTCCTATGCTCTAATTATTGCAGATAAAGTGTTTTCAAATAGTAACCAATGATGGGTACACAACAAGAAAGAAATGGAGGGAGAGAGCAATTTAAATCGTTTTGGACCTGCCTAAATGATTTGTCAATGGCATCCGAGTGCGTAAGTAGATTGCTTGTTTTTTTTATTTATTGGAAAAGCTAGGTTGTCACGAGACTAGTACCAGTATGTCTATTTTTTGAAAAAAGGAGACAGGCACTTGGAGACACCATAATAAAAGATAGTAAAATAATATTAAAAAAATAAAATGATATTTATAATATATAAATCATATTAAAAAATAATATTAAAAATAAAATATAATAAATATTATATATTAAAAATTTATAAATATAATGTATTTAATATAATATAGATAGGTCATTTTATTTATATATAGTTATATTAATAATATTTACGATCAAAGACCCTTCTGTCAAGGAAGCTATCAAGAAGGTACTAGACTCACTGCCAGCCATGTTAGTGACAGAGATTTGATCAACATTTTTATCTCCACGATCACTCTGGTCATAGGCAGGAAAATGATCAGCAAAATCATGGCAAACACTTATCTCGGACCAAATCTTGTTCAGAAGACCATTCCAACTATATCGACCTTCAACAAAATGCTTAAAAAGGGCCTCTTTTACAATGTTGTTGACTGCAAGAAAGCACTAAAGGATAAAAAGACAATCAAGACTACAAGGAATGCCCCGATTACGTAGCCATTATGATAATTCTATATTCATGCAACAACTTACTCTATATAAATGTCAAGTGGGACACGCTGAACAAGTGACTCGCGTCAGGTCCGAACCCTCGAAATTGACATCGTGTGGCATCGCGTCAGCTGTAAATGCAAAAAAATGATCTCATGCGATGTTTATCCTTTTCCCGACTTGGTTTTTGCTTTTCTGAAATTTTATTTTTTAGGGTTTTTTATTGTTTTTTAGGTAGAAACAGGAAGAGACGGTGGCAGGACATTTTTTGCAAGCAAGGACGCCCCTGCCCACATATCAGGTACCAGAGACACGTCCCAAGGGGTCAAAGAAGTGTCTCCCTGCAACCATGTGGAAAGTCAAATTTTTATGAGTTATTTGGTTGTTGGAATTTTTGTTAAGACCTATCCAGATTGATAAGAAATTTTTTCTCTTGGTAAATCTTGGTGACCTTATGAGTTGTCTTCAGCCATATGTGGTAGATTATGCTTGGAGTCTTTTTTATTTAGATTTCTACTAACAGTAGTTGAAGATTAATGGACAGGATCCAATTCGCCATGGTTTATCATAGTAAGCTCAATAGTTTTGGGAGGAGTTTGAACTTGTTTGCAGTACATTTTCAAGATTTGTATTTGGGATGGTGCTTGACATAAGAACTATACAAAAATAGTTGCCCTATTTAACCGAGTCAATTTTGGTTGGAAGGAACGCTGACTCCCTCAGTCCTTTTGGGGGGGTTATACAAAATACCGGCAGTACAGAGGTTTGTAGATATGTTTTCTTTCGGGCAAAAATAGATTATCATAGTATATCCTACAAAGACCGGTCCTTTCTTTCGCCAAAATCACGTTGTATCTTGCAAAGATTGTTCTTTTCCTAACACCTTTCTGTTTTGAGGAAACTCGTGGCAAAAGTGATGGTTGGTTCTCTTTATGTCAAGTGTATTATTAGTATATTAATTTATTTCTATTTAATGGTCATCATTTTTGTATAATATGTAAATTAGGTAGATAAGATCGTTTCTTCGATCTTCTTCAGTCTCTTATTAGAAACTTGCTAATTTTGTATACTTGTAAATTCTTTATAATGATCCTTCTGATCATTTGTTAATACAACATAAAATATTTTACAAATTACTTCTCAGTAATATGGTATCAAAGCAGGATGTTCTAAATTTTTGAAAAAGAAAATCGTGGGTCTGCTCTCTGGAATTTTTTCCTACCCACGTTCCTATTTTCTTCTAAAAATTGTGTAGGGTATTTTGAGGGTCTATTTGTGGCTTCTCCATGAGTTTTTCGCACTTCAGACAGGTTGTTTTCTGAGTTCTTTGGTCGTTTTCCCTCAGCTGCAGCCTTCTTCTGTGGTATTCATCTCAAAATGGCACCGTTATTTGCAGTTTTCTGCACATGTGGAAGTCGTCTTTTTTTCTTGGGCGACGTGTTTTGTGTCATCTGAACGACTCATTGCCTCTCTGTCTTTACAACCCGTGCAACGTCCTTCCTCGGTTGCGACGCGATTTACAAACCCGTTTTTTTTCTTCTCGAGTCTCTGCAAATCATTCCTCCATTTCGGCCACCAATTTCAACCTGTTTTATGGTCGATTTCTTATGATCTCAAGCCGCCTAGGGTTTTTAGAAATTCTTTGTATTTGCTTTGCGGCCAGGCCTTCTGTTTCCACTGTTTTTCACAGCAATCTACCATTTTGTTAAGCTCTTTTGCAGCCGGCTAGGGTTTTGTTCGAAACCCTCAATTCTCTTGATGGATTCAAAATCTAATTCCAGATTCTTGGTGGGTTTTTCAAAATCTCAACTGGGTTGCTTTAAAATTCTTTTGGGTGCCTCATATTTTATGCCAGCCAAAAATTTATTATGATTACAGATTCCTTGTGGGTTTTTTGAGAGCTCTTTTGGGTCTTTGTCGGATTTTTCTAGATCAGCCAGAATTTTTTCTTGAAATTTGTGCCCATGTGTACTTGCATCTGCCTCTATTTCAGATTTTATGCTATCGCCTCTTCTCTATTTTTTTTCATTTTTCGTGCATTGGGAAACATGCAAGATGGCATCGTTGACCAACTTAATGTTGGAAGGCAGTCAGAGATTCAACGGCAAAAATTATAACACCTGGCAGCAGCACATGCTGACAATCTTCGAATATCACCGCCTTGATGATCTTATTATGGGAAAACAGACTCGTCCTACCACAGTCGGCTCAGACCAGGACAAGTTTGATGACCGGAATCGAGAAGTCATCATGCTTCTCAAGCTCTTTGTCACAGATGATCAATTGCCTTCGATTCCTTTTGGCAAGTCAACGTCAGAAATCTGGAAGCATCTAAAGGAGTTGCATGAGACATCCGACAAGAGTCGAGCGTTCTTCCTGAAGAACCAATTGTTTTCCATCATGATGAATGAACGTATGTACTTACAGAAGCATCTCACGAAGATTAAAGACATTCGAGATCAACTCGAAGCTATTGGTCAGAAAATGGAGTAAGAAGATATGGTAGTCATCACCTTGAAGAGCCTACCTAAATCTTATGAGCACTTTATAGAAACTCTCAACATTACTTCAACTAGTGTTGATCTGAAATTTCCAGAGTTGTGCACCAAACTCCTACAGCAGGCTCGTCGAAAACAACAGTTTGGTAGCACTGCCACTTTGTCCTCCTCAGAGCAAGTCTTTGCAGCCAAATCCTTTCACAAGGATAAAGGCAAATCTCAGTCATCTCAGTAGAAGGGCTCCAGTCAGTCTCAGGATAGTTCGAAGAAGGTTCAATGTAACTATTGTCATAAATATGGCCATATGCTCAAGGATTGTCGCAATCGTTTGGCTTCTGAACAACAGAAGCAGGGAAGGTCTCAACCTAAAGCCAATGTTGTTGAGCACACAGAGCAGAAAGAGTTTGCCTTTTACGCCTTCATGGCTAAAAGACCTGCAGATCATGTCAAATCTTATCCCTGGTATATAGATTTTGGTGCTTCTTAGCATTTCACTCACGCGTGATTGGTTTATAGAATTTTCTCCCTATACTGATTCAATCGTATTTGGAGGAGGTGAAGAGTATACCGTTGTCGGCAAGGGCAACGTTCAGATACAGTCTAGTGGGAGGATTCTCTTATTCCTCAATGTATACTACATTCCTAGCATAGAACTAAACCTACTCTCAGTGAGTCAGATCATGCAACATTCTCCTCAGCTTGATGTGGTATTCAGTGCACACAAGTGTTCGATTGTTGATTGTGTGTCACGCACTTCTGTAGTTGTTGGCATTGAGGATCATGGTCTATACAAACTTGTAGATACAGGTGATTCTCTTAAGCATGCCCTCGCAGCAAAATCATCTTCTATCAACAGTCTTTGGCATCAGGGATATGGTCACCTGAACATTCATTATCTTGCTCAACTTGTTCGAGAAGATTTAGTACATGGCCTAAATGAAATTCAAACTTAGAATCAGCGAGTTTGTGGAGTTTGTCAGGCTGGGAAGCAGCACAAGACACCATTCAAGGATGGTGACTCATGGTGAGCCTCAAAGGTACTACAGTTGGTCCATGTTGATGTATGTGGTCCAATGAATACTCCTATTACTGGGTGCAGGTATTTTTTGCTTTTTGTTAATGATTTCAATCGTAAAATGTGGGTGTACTTTCTTAGACAGAAATCATGTGTTTTAAATGTATTTCAGAAATTTAAGGCCTTGGCAGAAAAAGAGTCTAGTTGTTCTATTATATCTCTTAGGTTCTGATAATGAGGGGGAGTTTTGTTCTATTGCTTTCTCAACTTTTTGTGATACACATGGCATAAAATGTCAATTAACCATGTCATACACCCCTCAACAAAATGGCATTGTAGAATGTCACAACCACACCATTACAGAAATGGCTAGGTCAATGATGGAACACATAAATGTTCCTAAGAAATATTGGGCAGAGGCAATGTTTACTGCGGTCCATCTCCTTAATCGGTCTCCCACACATGCAGTTAAGGGGAAGACACCAAAGGAACCCTGGACTGGTCGCAAACCTAAGATCAGCCATCTAAAAGTTTTTGGCTCTTTAGCATATGTATGGATTCCAGATGCTCAACCCTCCAAGTTGGATTCCAAGAGTTAGAAACTTATGTTTACAGGATACAGTGACAACCATGCAGTTAAGGGGAAGACACCTAAGGAAGCCTAGACTGGTCGCAAACCTAAGATTAGCCATCTAAAAGTTTTTGGCTCTTTAGCATATGTATGCATTCCAGATGCTCAACCCTCCAAGTTGGATTCCAAGAGTTAGAAACTTATATTTACAGGATACAGTGACAACCATAAGGCTTACCGGCTAATTGATGTAGATACTGATCGTCTTATCTTCAGTTGTGATGTTGTCTTTGACGAAGAACGAGGACACTTTCAGCTTTCCTCGTCTGAGCAGAATTTTGAGGATTAGCCTTTGAAGGCTTTTGATTTGGGTGTCTGTCTTCCATTTGGTTCACTTGATGGGAGGGATGATGTAGATTCTGTATTTGATGATGCACTACCTGAATTTCCTCTGAATGATGCTAATCTTCCACCTCCAACACCATTTATCACTCCTCTATCTAATGTTGGTACATCTACTCTCCAACCTAAATGGTGGGCTAAGACCATCAATGATCTTCGTCCTGATGAGCTCATTGAGGGTAGATCTTCTACAAATAAGGGCAAACAGCAACATACAGTTAACTTTGCTCTCATGGCCAACATTCATAGTATTTACGAGCCTCAGACATTTGCAAAAGCAAAAGGGATTCCAAAGTGGGAACAGGCAGAATACGAGAGCCTTCTGAAGAACCGCGCCTGGGTTCTCTCTGATCTTCCTCCAAGGAAGAAGCCCATTAGCTGCAAATGGGTGTATAAGGTCAAGTATCATGCCAATGGTACCTTAGATAAATACAAGGCCAGAATAATTGCTTGAGGATCCACACAACGAGAGGGCATTGACTATGAGGAGACTTTTGCTCCTACTACCAAGATGAGTACAATTCGTCTTCTTCTCGCCATTCCAGCTCAGTTTGGATGGAAAGTCCATCAGATGGATGTTAAGAGTGCCTTCCTCAACGGTGAGTTGCAAGAAGTCTACATGACACAGCCTCCTGGTTTCAAGGTTGACGGCAAAGAACACCAAGTATGTCAACTCAAGAAAGCACTCTATGGGCTCAAACAGGCCCCTCGAGCGCAGTACATCAAGATTGATCAGTACTTGGTTGCTCATGGTTTTCAGCATTGCCCTTCTGACAATAATTTGTATATCAAACACTCTAGTGATGATGTTCTCTTTTGTGTTGTCTATGTGGATGATTTGATCATTACTGGCAGTTCAGAACATTTGATTGTTGAAATCAAACAAGACTTGTGCAAGGATTTTGATATGACAGATTTGGGGCTTCTCCATTAGTCTTTAGGTATTGAGGTTTGGCAGACTGGTGATAGCATTTTTATTTCCCAGTCTAAGTATGCCAGGAACTTGCTTGACAGGTTTTGAATGCAGGATTGTAAACCTGTTTCCACGCCTATGGAGAAAGGACTGAAGTTGTCAACCAAGACTAATTCTCCTCTTGTTGATGAAACCACTTTCAGGCAACTAGTGGGTAGTCAGTTTTGCAGTGAGCTACATTTCACGCTTCATGACAGCCCCCAAGGCCGATCGTGGGGTAGCAGTGAAGCATGTGTTGCGTTATGTAAAGGGCACCTCTGATTATGTACTTCTTTACTCTAGGAGTCATGATCCTAGACTCAGTGGGTTTACATATTTAGATTAAGCAGGTTCGGTTGATGATAAGAAATCAACCTCTGGATATGTGTCCAGTTTGGGATCTAGTGCAGTCACCTGAACTAGTAAAAAGCAGCAGGCAGTGTTTCTCTCCTCGACAAAAGAAGAGTAGCGAGGAGCAGTTAAGGCAGCTTGTAAGGCAGTTTGGCTTCGCCGGATGCTTGCGGATATGCAAATATCTCAAGCAGGACTGACTCCCTTGTTCTCTCATAATGAGGGAGCTCTCAAGCTTGCCAAGAATCCAATCTTCCATGAAAGAATCAAACATGTGGACATTCATTATCATTACATTCGACAGTTGGTTGAAGACGGATCAGTTCAGTTGCAGTATGTTCCAACTACGGATCAAACTGCAGACATTCTCACCAAGCCTCTCGACCCACATAAGTTTGCTAAATTCAGAGGGCAACTTGGTGTTGTTGACAGATTGACCATTAAGGGAGGGTATGAGTATATTAATTTATTTCTATTTAATGGTCATCTTTTGTATAATATGTAAATTAGGTAGATAAGATCGTTTCTTCGATCTTCTTCAGTTTCTTATTAGAAACTTGCTAATTTTGTATACTTGTAAATTCTTTATAATGATCCTTCCGATCATTTGTTAATACAACATAATATATTTTACCAATTACTTCTGAGTAATATGTATTAGTAATTTACTATATTTCTGAAGTGAATCCACTGACTAGGATATCATTTATGCATTTGTTGAGACCTTTGAGTGCATATAATAAAATTTTCATTTTTTGGTTTTGTTCTTTGAATTGCCAGATAGTGTAGACCAAAGTTATTAAAGATCTGATTCAACTTTACATTTTTTTTATAAACAGATGAAGGGCGGAAGAGTCAATTTCTTATTTTGGAAGGTCTAATTTGCCCATGCCTTTGAATGAGAAATAGGGAACAATTGTTAATGTTGCCTCTTGACTACCGAGTACATAAGAAATATTTGATTATATATTAAAGATGGATGAAAATAAGGTTCAATCGACACAAGAAAATTAGCAGTAGTCATTGCAAAAATCAGTTCGAACTGTATTCATTTGGGCATCTTTTAATATAATATTATCTAAATTCACATCATAAAAAGATCTTAAAATATTCATTGTTTATAATGATAAGAATTTGGTCGTTCAATACACATTCTTATACTGTTTAAAAGATTCCATCGACACATTTCCAAATGTCCATATTCAAATATCCATTGCACACCCTAAAGATTCAATTGCTGGTATATAGGAAATATATACAAATATTAACTTGTTCCTAAAATCTTCATTTTTGAAATTAAATGTAGCAAACAGAATATAGAAGCCCTAGTTATCAAATCAGCTTTAGAGTAAATGAAAAAGGAATAGCTTTACCTTTTTGGGAGCCCACGAGACGTAGTACATCCTTGGCGACAGAAGTGATCTCGGGACCGATACCATCACCAGGAAGTAGGGTTATTTTGTACGTTTTGGAAGCAACTGCACATCGAATCTTGGTGGCCTTTGAAAAGCAAGTGATACGATGAAATCTTGGTAATAAAACAGATGAAATGCACTCCATAGTACTACTCCAAATCAAAGAGAATGCTTAAAGTAGCTCAAAATGTTGTCAGCTATTCTGCACGGGACTGTGTAAATGCACTCCAAGCTTCGTGGAATGCACTTCAAGCTCTATGGAATGAATCTGCACCATCCAAATCCTGAAATTTATTAGAGAACATTGTATTTACAAAAAAAAGTACAGTAAAATTTTGGTTATATGCAAATTTAGCTAGAACTGAATGGGAGCTTCTTTAAAACCTAGTTTACAGTTGCGAAACCGTGGAGATAAAGTACGAATACGTGATCCGTGTAACGTTCTATAAATTCCCCGAGGAAAATGTCTATTCTTTCCTGTTTTCTCTATTAAAACAGTTTGAATCGTGCATTCAAAACCGACGGGAGTATATTCAACAATGAATATGCGATTTTAAACTCGGGTAGTGATTGGACAACAATATCAAGTGACTGGAAATTCTGCCCAGTGTTCCAAATTTGATGACCGTGTGGCCGTATTTAAGCATTTTTTGTTAAAATATACTTTGAATTTTAAAAAGATTATTTAGATGTAAGGAAAAGTTGTTCATAATCTTATATAATTATATATATGTTTAATTTATCATTTAACCTTTTAAATAAAATATTCAGGATTTTTTTTAAAATTGTTTACCTAAAAAATACTATCAAATTTAAGTATTATTATTATTATGTAATTATGTTTTGGAATTAGATTATAGAGAATTTTAATCATATATGTGGTAAAAATTATATTTTTATGAGAAAACATGTATTTTTAAAAAGATGACTAACTTTTACCTATATCATTTATACAAACAATTTTACTATTGATCTTTTTGTGTGATTGATGACTTAGAAATCTATTATTTTACAATAACAGCATTGAATGTATTTTCTCAATTTTTTGTCCAAGATTTCATTGCAACATGTGTTTTTCCAAGGACATCTAAGATTAAATGCATACTTTTGCTTAGAATGTACAAAAGAACTCACATTCCTAATGATTACATTAGTTATGATATTATGGCACTAATAACATGGTATGTCTCATTGGCTCCTAACAAAATAGAACTATTCACTTTTCATTTAATTGAATGTTTAAGAGATAACAAAAGCTTCTATATTTTGTTTGGCACTCTTCATTTCGAAAATTAGGATTTTAGGGGCAAGTATCAGAATGTATATCTTCTTCATGTAAAAACAACCTTTATATGTAATAAGGGGTGAGGATGAGGAACTCTAATTATGGCCTCATTGACTTTAATTAATAAAAAGTTAATAGGGACACAACTTTTAACATGCCCAAGACCAAATTAGTGTGTAAAACAAGTTTTAGAACAATGTTTTTATTAGGATTTAGTCTTTACATTGAACACTAAAGTTGTTCATATTGAAGATTTGGGATGTATATCTTCCTTATATGTAAAAACAATTTTTATAATTAATAGGGGATGAGGATAAGGTCCTCTAATTATGAGCTCATCACCTTCAGTCAATAGAGACGCAACTTTAACATGTCCAAGACCAAATTAGTGTGCAAAATAACTTTTAGATCATTACTCTTAAATTAGTTTTCAATTTTAAGAATCATTCTCTAAGAACGATCAAATTGCCCCTATTTATGATTTAGTATACAAGCTTGTGGTTACATTTTTTTAGTTATGTGTTTTTAATCTCTCTCTCTCTCTCTCTCTCTCTCTCTCTCTCTCTCTCTCTCTCTCTCTCTCTCTCTCTC
>MU223456.1:1174873-1192877 GCA_018584345.1 Thuja plicata | reverse complement strand
CTCTCTCTCTCTCTCTCTCTCTCTCTCTCTCTCTCTCTCTCTCTCTCTCTCTCTCTCTCTCTCTCTCTCTCTCTCTCTCTCTCTCTCTCTCTCTCTCTCACACACACACACACACACACACACACACTCATGACAAGTCCTCATATTTGTAAAGGTTTATAAAACTCCTCTTTTTAACCAACCTGTTTAGGTGATGTTATGTGTTACCACTAAAATAATTTCAATTTTTGTCTTTGAATTATTTACTATTAATACCTTCTTTAGAAGATAATACACATCAAAATATGCACTTTAATTGATTCTAAAATTTAAAATCTTCATAAGGTCATATATTTAAATATCATAATGATTAAATCTTTTACTAAGTCTTTTGGCCAACCTTTTGTAAGTATTGAAAGGGTGAAATATAATTATTAGATTAAAAAACCCATTATTGTATTTGTTTAGCTAACTGAATATTAAAATTAGATTTATTTTAGCAAGTCTAAAAATATGTATATCTAGTTACAATGTAAATTTCTTCTTATCTAAAAATATCTACTATATGTTTTAAACTGATATATTTCAAATTTTAAATTTCAAAAATTATAAAGTTGAGACTGAAAGTGTTCATGTTTTAAACTAAAATATGAAATGAAGATAGGGAAAAGGGAAGCGTATTTATTTGTTCTCGTACAATGATATCATGTTTTGTGCATTATTGTTTGGATGCACGAGGTTATATCCTTTGTAATAGTTCGAGTCAACTTGCAACTTGTAACTTGAGGGAAAGGGTGGTGTTTAGTGGTTTTTAGGAGACTTGCTTTAGTCAAGTATTCAAGATGAGTTAATAGTCATGATGAGTGTATTTGTGGCTTACATATCCATAGTTGAAAGTTATTTTATGAAGAACTAACTATTTCATTTTAAACTAAACTTAGTTACTCAAGTATGTATGTCAATATAGGTACACATGTGGCATTGTTGGAGTGCATGTGTAATGATGGAAAATGATACATAGATATTCTAAAGGATCTTTTTTTATTGACTTATGCATATTCGAACTTAAGACATCTCAATTGGGAGTATTTGCAACTTACAACTGCACTATGGGGTCATCTCCCTAAAGGATCTTTTAGGGTGTTGTAAGTGGTTATAATAAATCAAGAAGTTAATTTTTATTAATTATTGAAAAACATAATTGGTTTTTACTTGAATTTTTAGAAGGAATGTACATTATTCAAGTGCTTTGGTAACCTATCATTGTCTAAGTGTGTACACCAATGTTCAATATTATATAGTGGTTATGCATGAGGAGAAGTCATGATCAATATTATGTATGGTATGGTAAAATCATGGTGCAGTCATGTTTTTTATTACAGTAAAAGCAGGTTTTGTAGGGGGTTGAAGCCCTTTAACAAAAAGAGAGCATAGAGATATCAATACGCACCAACCTGAGTACAAAGGCAAATATGCCCTAAAAACAAAAAGCTACTCTTAAGATAAACAGAGAAGAAGGTAACCTAAAACCAGCAAAAAGAAAGTAGCTAACTAAATAGAAAATAACAAGGAAACTAGAGAGAAAACTAAGCCATGTACTTTAGTGCTTCGTACATCTCGATCTCCAATTGGGTCATTTCCATTGTCACCTTCTTCAAGTCCTTGTGTTCCGAGGGTAAGTTCTCAACTTTCCTCTTCAAGTTTATCCTAGTCCTTTTGTTGGGTCCCGAGGACTCTTGACCCTTGTCCTGCTCCAACTAGATGATCTCTTTTTCCTGATGCACCTTGTCAAGGTTTTCCACCAATCTGTTCATCGAATGTGCAGTAATTTTGATACTTTTGTGGTTCTGGGTCATCACTGTTTGAAGGAATTCTTTTCCACTCTTAACTTTCTCCTCCATCTGAGCAAAAATAGCACTCTGCCAAGTAATGATTCCACATTTCTTTTCAAATTTAACATCCATCATTTAAGGTAAAGCCACTTCCTGCTATTTTCGTACTATCAGGAAGTAAGAGCATGTTTATCTCAACCTTCAACATGTCCTGACCTTGCCACGTAGATAGGCACTTACTCCCAACTCCCTTATTTACAAACCAGTCAACAGAAGATTTTACCTCATGATACGTATGGGAGATATAGCACATTTCAAATGAAGAAATTACATCTTTTTTATCCAATTCTCAATTGTCCAAGATGCCTTATGCTTATGCTTGAGGTAGTTTATAATGGTGTTAGACTCACCTTCGACCCAAACCTTGTTGCAGTCCAATTGGGGAGCCAGCATAAGACCTTAATAGGCCCCTATGAATTTGGCTAGGTGGTTAGTTTGGATGCCCATTAGGAGAGCCACCATCGCTATAAGAATGTCATTTTCATCTCTCAACACACCCCCACACCCTATCGGCCCAGGGTTACCCTTGGTCGCCCTATCAAAGTTGAGTTTTACCCATCCAACTGGTGGAGGTGTCTAAACACAACCATCTTTTGGATTATTCAAAAGATTGGGTGCCTTAGAAATATCCACCTAAATTTCCCAATTAGTTGTCATCCAATAATCATATTCATTGTAAGGGGTCATCCCCTTTGAGTAATTAGGAACATTGACATTATTAATGTTCTCAATGATGGCTCTGGAAATCTTCCGAATTACTATATCCGAGGAAAAATGTCTCTCTCTAAATATTTTTTTGTTCTGCTCTTTCCAAATGCCACAGGCCACATGTGGGAAGGTGAAGAACCATAAGCTCCTAAGCACAAGGTTGGAGGTTGGAGGACTCCATTGAGAAAAAAAACTCTTGAACTAATTGAGAGAAAAACCACTTAATATCCCACAATTGAAGAACCATGCTCCAAATATCGGTAGCAAAAGGACAATGAAGAATCAGATGAGAGGCAGATTCTGAATCTGCCAGACAGAGACAACATCTATTCAGAATACTAAATCCTCTCTTGTAAATGTTATCGATAGTAATAATTCTATTCTAGAGAAGAATCCAAGTAAACATATTCACCTTTGGAATGAGATCCTTAAACCATGCTTTTACCCACAAAGGAGGTGGATCTAGAGATTGGGATAGCAATACAACGGTCGACGAGAATATAAATCCTAGAAGGAGTCCCTCTATAGATCAGGACATCTTCCCCTCTTGTATGATCAATTAAAAATAAGTTAAGAGAACATTGAAGAGGTAAAAGATGAGGGTTGATTTGAGTAAGGTAAACCCATCCTTCATTCACCTAGTAGTCTCCAACAAATCTTCCAAATCTGATTTTACAAGTTGCACTAAATTGCTCAAAAATAACATTATGGCATAGCGGTTCTTTGCCCAGCCAACAATCTTCCAAGAAGAGAGTTCTTCTACCTATCATAACCCTCCACAAAATACCTTTTGAGATAATGTTTCTAGCTTTGATAATTATGTTCCATAATGTAGACCCATTGGGGAGATTGTTAGAATGGAGAAACTAAATAAGGGAGTTGCAATTAAAAATATATTTAATTCACAATTAAGGAAATACTTCTAGTTTGATTTGAACTTTTCCACCTCTTTTTTATCTCATGGATTTGGAGTAATTTATGTCAAAGAACAATGGAGTAACTTGTGGAGATAATAAATCATGATTCTTAAATAATTATGGCATATATTTATGCATATTTTCTGCCATATGTGTATTTTCATGTTGTAAGAGTTTGAAGTGGATTAGAACACTCTCGACTCATTTTAGTTTGGTCTTTATTATCAGTTTGTTGAGGAATAAGTTATCTCTTTGATATTGTGGGAGAAATGAAATCTATCACAAGTTGTTGAGTTTGTAATTAATCTAACTCTCAAGCCTCATGTGTATCTATGAGATCTTGTTTGGTTGAGAATAATCATTAGAAGAGTATCTAATTTGTGCTAAGTCTTGTTAGTAGTGTCTTTGTTTAATCAAAAAGTTTGATATCAGTTGATTTAATCATATTTATTTGTAATAAGAAGATGATTTGATAATTTAATCTTGTACATTGAATATTGAATGCTTGTAGCTAAGATTGTAGCCACTCAAGCAAGGGCCACTTGAGATACTATGACTCTATAGTTGTTTAGAGTAGTTTGGATTATAGTTCAAATGTTTAGTGATGAGTAATGTATTGTTTGGACTCAATTATGTTTCTGAAAAGTTAATTTAAGTAGTTTTGTGCCACCTACATCCACTGCTATAGCAATTTACACAATCTCCTACAACCATTACTATGCAATTAGATTCATTTCCAACACTGTTATATTTTTAGTTTTGTTTATTCTTGTCATTTGATTTTCTGTACACAATGATATAATAGCTTTTAGGGTCCGTTTGTTTGTTGGAATTACAGAATGCTGGAATTTACAAATACTGGAATTTGAAACTTTAGTAGGAAGATTTAAATCTAGAAAATGGTTTTTGGAATATGGTTGGAACCATTTGGTTCACTTGGAAGAGGAGTGAGAAGTTGCATTTTCTATGTTTGGCTCCATAAATCTTGAGCTATAAAATCCTCCTTCATTTATTTTTTCTCTTCAAAATATTGAGCTCATAAGTGTTATGATCAAAAGCTTACCTACAGAATTAAAAAGGTGAACAGACAAACTCCATGGCAGAAAACTCTTGCCCACGATGAATAAAAAAACCCTAGCTTGGCGGCTTGGCTCTAGAGTGTAACAAATGCCTCATTAGTTAGGAATGTACAAAGATAATAGCGGAATTGACATATTTTATAAAATTTGGTTTACCGCACATTCATGTTTAAGTGGAATTGGAATTCATTTTCCAATTCCAGGGTTTTAGGTGGAAGATTAATATGTTGGTTTTGGGGTTAAATTAGAATATAGAAATACCTATTCCATTTTCACTTTTTAGAAACAAACATTGAATATATAAATTCTAGTATTCAAACATTACAATTCTGGGGCAATTCCACCAAACAAACAGACTTAGAGAATCCTATAGTGCATATACTTTGTAGATCCATTTCAAGTATACGTCCTCGGGTTGACAATTTATGTAGCCTTCATAATGATGAGATAACTTATTAGCATGGATATCCAATCCCTAAGTTATGGTTCTAAGGCCTAATTATTAAAATCATTAAAGGAGAGAAATAGGTACCTAGCTTGCTTTATAGCTCTCTCAGCCATTTCAGGGTATAAAACTTTAAGGAAGCTAATATGGGTTTAAAATCCCAGCTAAAATGAAGTAACCATTACACGACTTTAATTTGGGGCTAAACATTGAGGAACAAGATGACTTAGTTGCCTTCTTATAGGAATGGGGTGACTAAGTCACCTTCTTCCTCCTAATGCAATACCAATTTTGGATCAAAGGTCTTATTTTGAGAGAGGATATCAAAATTATACGTGAAATTGGATTGGGCTGAATAAAATTGAATGTGAGAGGTCGTACATGCTGAAACATGGCTTGGGTAAGTGAGAAATTTCATAGGGATGTAATTAACAATGCTACATTTAGGCCCCACTTTATCAAGATTATAAGCCTACATGCATACTTACGGTAAAGTAGAAGAGACAGAGAGATGATCATAGGTAATACTATAAAGAGATAAGATATCACTAAGTTTAAGGGAATGAACCCCCAAACCAAGGATATTAATTCATACAACCAAATGTAAGAGCACACAAACCAAAAACAAAAGTAAAATAAAGGCAAAGAGAAACAAAGATAGAAATTAAAGACACACAACATGATTTTATTGTTAAAAATAAAAGTTCCAAATCAACTAGTTGAAGAGACCTTGACGAACAAAATTTCTTAATCACTAGTATCATGCTTGAAATGTTATTGCAAGAGAAAAAGTGGCCACATGGAAAGAGAAAGAGCATACATCAAACATGAGATATGAATCCATAGTCAAATCAACCTGAAATATTTGTTGTGATATAGGATTATGGAGGAGAGAGAGGAGGGAAGCCATGAATTATATAGGCTAGCAAGTTGTCTTATGTTAGGTGATCCATGAAGGAGCATATATGACTAGAAAATAAGTTATGTCATGTTGTATTATCCATTGGAAAAAAAAGGAGGAAGAGTAAAAGACAATCGAGCAAGTTGTGATATGCTAGTCCTACTCATCTCAAGAGAGAGTTCGATGCAAAGATGGAGTTGATAGTCTATCAAGTTGTAATATGCTAGTTAACTTATCTTGAGGATAACCCAGTAAAGAATTATATGCAGGGAAATACACTAAAATAGTGTAAAAGGATTATCCAAGGAAAATATTGTTTCCTAGGAAATGTACTAAAAATGGTACAAAAGGATTATCCAAGGAAAACATTGTCTCCAAGAAAAATATACTAAAAGTGGCGCAAACAGATTAACCAAGAAATTTTTTATCTCCAAGAGAAATCCACTAAAATCAATGCAAAATGATTAACTAAGGAAAGCATTATCTCCAAGGAAATCTGCTAAAATTGGTGCAAAAGGGTGACTAGAAAGCACTATCTCCAAGGAAATCTGCTAAAAAATAGTGCAAAAGGATTATCTAAGAAAAGCATTGCCTCCAAGGAAATTCACTAAAAATGGCACCAAAGGATTATATAAGGAAAGCATTTTCTCCAAGAAAATATACTAAAAATGTTGCAAAAATATTATCCAAGGAAAACATTCTCTCCAAGGGAGTCCACCATAATTGGTAAAAAGGATAGCCAAGGAAAAAATTATCTCCAAGAAAATATTCTATTTAATACACAAAGATCCCACATATATTGTCCCCTCCTTAAGATGATAGCATACAAATGTGATGACATCTTAAGGAAAAGAAGAACAAGGATACCCACTATAGACACCTAAAATTGTTCCATCATGTGTGCCTGATACTTCTACTAATTTTCATCTTAAATAATTAAATAATATTTATTTTTAAATTAATTTGTATCATTCCTTTAATTAAATTCAAATTCGTATTTCCTTTCAATTTCCCATAGTTGAATATTTTTAATTATTTAATATTCTTCATATATTCCTCTAATATTAATTAAAGGATTTTATAATTGAATTTATTCTTTTTCTCATTTTAAATTAAATAACTATTATTATTTAATTTAATTAACATTTCCTTGTTCTTTTCACAACAACTAAATACTTCTTTTAGTTTATTATTTGGTCGGTAAATATTATTTTTAATTATTACTAATAGTGATATAAAAGTTTGTAATACATGATTTTCAGAAACTGTAAATAAAGAACGTCTAGTTCCCTATAGAGCCTCCATTGTATCCCCTTCTATGTTTGACATCCCGAGGGGTGTGGGTTGGATTTACTCTTGTATTTATGACCATGTTGAACCCTTGTGGGATTGTACCCCGGGGTGATCTATTGTCTACTTGGTTTAGGTGACTTGTCTTAGACTTGAGATGCGCGGTGAGAACCTGTAATGTTCCTATATGACTGGCTGAGATGGTCTTTTGATGTTGTGATATTCTTGTGAGAGGCCTTTATGTGATCCACTCAGTTCAATTTAGCCTTGTTCTCATTCTGAGACTATCACTATAGTTGTGCTTGGTAATTGGAGAGACCCTGCCCCGGGTCGTCATAGCAATTCATTTATCTTCATGATGGACCTAGTATGTGAATTCTTTATGTTGATGCATTATGGATTTATACTTTATTGGATCAAACTAGATTTTGATGCACTCTATCTTTTCCCTTACTCATTTTAATGATTCTATGATACATTATTTTTCATTAGGGCTAGTTGGTTTAATTGATTTTTATGATAATGGAGTTGAGTGTTGATTTGTGTATATTTGTTTGGAATAAGGAAATAATATTCGCAATAGGATTAGTTTTGATCCTAATAAATCTTAGGTGATTAAAATTTATTTGTATGAGAACATGAATTGATCAATTGAGTTGAGTCGTGATTGAGTATGCAGTAATGTTCATCAAATAATTAATAGGATAATGCAATTAAGTATTAAATTGGTTAAATTAAATGGTTAACATGGCAATGTTATGATGAATTATTATTATATGTATCGTGGCTAGTGGGATTAGATCATCATTATGATGACGCAATTGGATTAAACTATGTTGGAATGTAAATTATCTTCTAAAGTAAAAACATGTGTCAATTGGGTATTATATGATGGTTCAATTCTACATATTCTTATTATGTACATGTGTCTTCATGAGAAAAGTGATTTGAAAATGTTGTTTTAACTTATGATGAGTTTTTTGAAATGCAAAGTTTCCAATGGGTATGTGTTTAATGTTGTCAATAATATTGTATTACTATATACATGATTTCTTTCTTGAGCTACTGATATTTTGATCAAGTGTGCAGGAAATTGACCATGGATTTAAATGCGGGGAATCAAGAATGGATCAATGTGAAAATAGTGAAAAGCCAAGGTTAACTCTACGAAGAGATATAACCTCATTTTTATGTCTTTTATTTAGTAAATGTGATGTTTGGATGTATTGTATTTTGTAAATTGTAAACATGTGGGTTATCCTACTTGGCATGCCATGTGTAATGCAATGTGATGTGTTTTATGTTGTGTCAATTGACACTTGTACATATGAGTTGGCACAACCAAGTGAGTTAGAGTTGGATTAGACATTTACCCTAGAGTCACCTTGTAGTGTCCCCATGTAGGGTTACTTGTTTGATAAGCCAAAAGTGGAGTCCCATTATGTAAACTCGTAGGTTAACTCCTAGAGGATCTTTGAGGGGTTAAGTGGAGCCGTAGGGGGTGGTTTGGGTTAAAATTAGCTAGCCCAATAGGTGTACTATGGGTTAGGGGTTAATTTTTTACCAATAAAGTGCCCAAATATCATTTATGACCTTCCAAAAAAGTACCATTTTTTAAAGTGGCAAGTTTGAATGGGAGACAAGTCCATCCCTTTCTCCCCATCTTTGGTTTTTCTCTCATTTATGGGAGGGGACAAGATTGAAGAAAAGCACTCAAAAATTCCTCTCTCATTATAATTGGTGGCTAGAGAGTTGGTGAGAGTTCCCTTTTAGTAGAAATTTGGAGGAGTTTGTGGGTTGATTGCTCACTCTCCAAATTTGGAGACTGCTAGTTTGAGTTAGGGAGATTTGAGAGATTTGCCTAAGGGAGAAAAAGATAAGGAAGGGAAAATCTCATCCTCAACTTCATTCTTGCCATTTCTTGGAGAAAGGTTGGTGCTCTCTTTCCATGGAAGACTATGCGGTGTATTTGATTGAAGCATTGTAATTTCCTGTAGTATGTTAGCTTGTGATGTTCTATGCATTTTTTTGTGGGTTCTTATTTCTTCTTGCTTTTGAGTGTATGTTGTTTTGGGTATGCAAGGTTATACTCACCCTTGGGAGGGAAGAGATCCTTAAGGGTGAAGGGATTTTGGGAATTCCCAAATAGTGCAGAGTCTCTCCACATGGAGGAGAGGGATATGGCATGGAGTATGGGCTCTATGTTGTCATTATTTGTTCTACATGTTTTGGGGCCATAAGGGGAGAAATTTGTATATGTGAAATGAGAAGATTGAGATGTGTTTATGAGACTTGTGAATGCATTGTTATGTAATGTATTTTTATGGCTTCTCCTATTTGGGTTCATTTTTCACCTTCACCCCTTTTCATGGGTCCAAGGTGATCCATTATGAAACCAAGGGTTATGGGAGTTCAATGTTTTGTTATGGTTGTAGATATGTGGTTTAAATTTTTGTTTTCCATACATTCTTATTTCTCCAAGCTCGGGGGTGGTCTCTTAGAGATCTGGGTTAGGAGGTGAGCTCCCATGGTCATGCTGGAAATTTTTATTATAGGTTATGCTTGTGGGTGGAAAGCTGAGTTAAAGATGTGGTGAAAGAAATAAATGAAAAGATTTCAAGTGTGGTTTCTCATTGTTAGACCATTTTGTAAAAAATGTATTTCTCTTTGAAAGAAGAAAGGATTGTATTTATACTATATTAGATGAATACTTGTAAATATGGTCTTCCCTTAAATATTTGGTTAGTTGCATTGGTATTGTTTATTCAAAAAACATAAATAAAGGGCTATAAATTTATTGCAAAGTTTGTATGAATAAAATGAAATCTTTTATGGAAATTGTTGTTTTGGGAAGCTTAGTTGTTTGAGGTTTGTTGTATGTACTTACATTTTTTTATTTGCTGATCATTTTATTCATTTATGTGAATACGTGTATGTTGTTTTTTGAAAAGAAAAGAAAAGAAAAATATATATAAATCTGAGTTTTATAACATCGAGTAAATTTGGTTAGAAGAGAATAAATTTAACTATTTTTAGTTGCAAAACTAACTTGGAACTCGTTAGTTGATGCATCCTTGCATATACCTTCAGATATGTTCATCACATACAAATATGTATATACACTTTAAAAAAAGGGAGGAATTAGATTGTCTCCTAAGAAATCATTTGAAGAAAGAATATATCTACATACACATTCCATGTCTATATTTTCACCTAGGCAAAGCTTATATACATTTGTATACCTCTTTCAAAAATATATTTAAAATAGTGTATATATATGCATATACACACACAAGTATATATAAAAATAAATATATGTTTATAAATGTGTCACATTTTAAAATATATATATTTAAACTAAACCTAAAAGTGTGTGTGTGTGTGTATTATAATGCTATGTTATAATAATAAAAAAGCATATAATAAAAATATTTAAAAAATAAATAAAAAAGCAAAAAATAAAAAAGGGGTGGGAGACTGGCTCCCATAACCCTCCCCTTAGAAGGGAGGGCGCGGTAGGCTTGACCCCTCCACCTATGGCGGACACTGTCTCTGGCAGGATTTCAGGGAACAACGACCTTCCATAGCGGCGGCGTTGTGCCCACCACACGCGACCAAGGGAAGAAAAGAGGGGAGTTCGTAACCTCCCCAAATCAAATTTTGCAAAAAAAATAACAAGCAACCAAGAAATGGGATTTCGGCCCTGTGACCTGCATATCATAATAAAAATAATATTTTTTGAAACCCCTTATGCATTATTCATATATACATACATATAAGTACATATATATATATATGTGTGTGTGTGTGTGTGTGCGCGCGCTCTTTATGCTTGCATAGCCCACCATAAAACTTGCACACACACACACAAAAAAAAAAAAAAAAACTAGGGTTTGATGAGGACATGGGGGAGGAGAAAAGAAGAGGTAAAAAATAGAATAGGGTTATCAATTATGTGTTTTCACTTTCAACCCTAACCCTAATTTTGAAATCAGGGTTAGGGCAAGACTTTTTAGTCAACTTAGGAGAAAATAAACTATAATTTCTTTTTTCAATCTTTCCCTTGTAATTTTAAATGTTATTTTTTTAAGACATTGCTATATTTTGAGTTGCTTTCAATGGGGATTACTAGTACTCTTAGAGGATTTTTTTTATCGGTAATATGTGATTTTATATTAATTTCAAAAAGATTCCAATACATAGTAATTCCAAGCCACTTAATGGTCAATAAAACATATGCCCCTCCAACAACAATAAAAAAATAGCTCACTTCATGGCTGATAGAATAGTCGAACACCCCAATCCCAACATCATTATTATAAAAAACATCTGAGCATTTATAAAAACTAGTGGTCTGTGTAGAAATTATCCCATACTAAGGAAAATTGGGCACACAGAGGTTCTAGACCCATCTCATCCTAGTCTTTAAACCATCATACCGCTTCTTCCCTGGTGAAGTTTAGGAAGGCAACACCCTCATGAACCTCACCAGTCGCACCTCCCACACTAGTCCTCCTACCACCATGACCACCGCCACGACCACCTTGTCCAACATCATCACCGACAAGCCCCCGACCACGAGCACTTCCAACACCACTTACCGCGGCTTTGGATGGTAGTTGTCTTCAAGGAATAGAAGGACCATCATCCCCCACTGGGGAAGTAGAATTTACCGGCATCACTTTCCTCCCATACCTCCGCTCGATCGACACCGCCACCCTTTCTGCATCGTCCTTTTGCAAAAAGGCCACCAGAGCCTACCACCCCTTATAAACATCCTTCATGTGGTCAGTCAATGGGTGGGAAGATGACCAGATTACTAGTGGTTGCAATTCCTCTTCATCCCCACCAATGATTCTCCATGGGCCCTCATACATGTGCAAACCTACACCAATCTCCGCCCTACTGATAATGTTCTCCATACCCCTTGCCCATTTGGGTTTCAGGCACGCCCACGCCACTACAAGAACCTCCTTGTGTGAAGAGCCATCCATCAAAGCCAAGGCTAGAAAGAGGGATGAAATGTCTAGGTTGGTCTTTAGCCTAAGATCAGAATTGAGGAACTTCTCCCCCAGCATCAACACCATCGCTTCCCAGAACTCAACATCATCTACTTTAAATACATTCCACATCCACTGGATAAAAATGGGCCCTCTAAAACTAGGGATCTGTCCAGGAGATTGCAGAGAGAATTTTGCCTCCATCTTCACTCTTTACCAAAAACTACCAAATTGTTGACTAAGAGATTAATATGAGTACCAAAACATCTCCTTTTTATCTTAAACTCCATCTCACAGCATGGAGTCTGTTATGTCGTGCATACCCATCCCTATATTTTGTGTGCAAAATTTCGGGTCCCCTCTTTTCGCTTTTGGGCTCTTGCCTTGTTTTCTTTGCCTTTGTTTTTCTTTGTTTCTTCTCCAGGTTTTCCCTCCCGTGAGGTTTGTTTTTCTTTCTGCTTTTGTCTTTTGTGTCTCCGGGACCCAGTCCCGAAGTTGTTTGTTCTTTCGTAGGATTCCGGACTCCAGGATTCTTCGTCGCGATGTCTTCTCCTCATGAGAAGGCATGGTGGCATGGAATCCCCAGGCCCGAAGTCTGGAGGTTTGCCTGTTCTGAAGTTTGCGGGAAAAGAGAGATAACTTGCTTTCACCTTGGGTATAAATAGAAATTACATGCCACTTTTGCAGTTACTGCGATTAAAACACTTATGCTCAGAGCGATCCTTAGGCGATTAAACGACGATTAAACTGTGATTACCCTGTGCTTTGTGGGTTGTTACTAGTTGCTTCAAGGTATTTTTTCATGGTCATTTGAAGGTAGAACCTGTTACGGGAGTGCTCCTAGTGTGCTCTTTCCCTGCCCTTCTTTGGATTTCCAGATAGGTCTTCTGATTTCCCTGTTGTTTTCGTGTTTTCGTGTTTGTTTCCCTTTGCTCTTTGGGTCTGCGTCTTGTATGCAGGTTTCCTTTCATGCTCTATTTTTGGTTCACCTCCCATTGGTGGGTTGGCCCTGTGAGGAGGTTGTTCGCCTCCTGCGCAGCTATAGATTAATGTTGATAGTGTACATTATTTCGGTCTGGTTTGTGTATATATGCGTTTGGTTGTATAAATTTGTAAAAATCTATAAATGATGTATATTTTATGTATATCGCATGTATATATGTTTCATCTCTCTGTGTTTATGTGTAGATACTATGTATATCCATCCAAGCTTGCGAGTTCCTTGCGCTTTATCTTGCATTGTTACCCTGGTGAGACTGAGTCCAATTGAGATAGAGTCACCATGGCTCAAACTTGACACCTTGCTGGTTTGAGCTATGGTAGCTCTCTCTCTCCTTTATCTCATCACCTTAATGGCAGGATTAATTTCCCATGAGCAGGCATTCAAACCGTGTCCCATCTGGCATTTATTTTACCCCGTGTCAGCCCACTTATCGTTGTTAATGCCTTTATGTTGCTTTCCATCTGACCACATGCCAACCCACGTCAACCAAATATGGTTTCTTACTAGTCACATCGGCATGGCAACAATTAGATTATCTAGGATCCGGGCCCTAGGTGACTCCTTGTCCTGTGTTTCCCCCTTTGTCATTTGGCTCGATTTCCCTACAGTTTTATTCACAGTTATTACAAGGATTCTGGGAATTTTGATGTATGCTAAAAATTGTTGAACGAATGAAGGGTGGTGATGATTTCCCTAGAATTCTAATATCCTTTATAAATATCATGTTCTAACAGATCTCTGGTCTTGCAGGTTGCAGACGAGTTGATCAAAGATGTCTGAAGTGATCACCCCTCCTTCCAGCCTAGAGCTACCGACCACTTCCACCTGAGTGGCCACCAAGACTAAGGTCGAGAGGTTATTGGAAAAGCTTCCCTTGACCTCTAAGTATCCCAAGGATGGTGTCATTATGGGATCCAAAATTGAGTCCAGAGTTCAGGAGATAACAGACGCAGGGCCCGGACCTTGGGCGGAAATGCAAGGCTTGATTCAAGCCATCTATAAACTAAGGGCCACTGGAGCTAACCTGGCAACTCAGATCGCCGCCTCTGGTATTATCAAAGTGGCAAACTTCCCCTATTCAGTGCAATCCTCAGTATTAATACTCTAATTGGCAACACTGTACAACTCACCGACATGGACCATCCTACTTCCAGATCCCCGACCTTTACAGTACCCAGCAACCATTGTCACCTTGGATGCGACAACTTTCACCTTGGGGCTGGGGATCCCACAATTCAATAGATCCATTATCTAGAATCGACTCCAGACATTGCAGGAGTTCGAAGGTGCTGAGGTTATTTCCCGGCAACATATCAATAGCCACTGGCTAAAAGTCCCAAAGAGGGATTACAAAAGAATGAAGTTGGAAATTCCCCGCGGGGAGTTCAAAGAGCCCATCCAGGCGGGCATTCTATTTTTATGCAGGATTTTTGGATTGCCCCATGCCTGAGATTTCTCGGCATGGATGTACTACTTTTTGTACTGCATCACCACGCGCAGTCAGACTTTCAACTGGGTGGCCCTCATATCTAATCACGTAGATAAATAGCTGAAGCGCATTGCCCAGAATTCCAAATTTTATATGACATCATACATGCTATGGGCACTAGCACAACAAAGGATAGCTTTTCCAGGTTTGGGCATAGCTGAAGAGCTTGGGAACTGTAAGGAAACTCAGGTGCGGAAACAGCTTCCTACGCTAATCTCTAAAGGAAAGTATTGTGCAAATTCTTTTAAACCCTTTCAATTTTAGATTCCTTAACTACTTTAACAAAGATATTGCAACCACATACCATGCATACAGAAAAATAGAGAATGACACAATGATATACCCTGGGGAAAACCTTTCGGTAAAAAACCCCAGCACTCCAAAACCTGCACAATGTATTGATCAAAAAACTATTACAGTTTACAATACACTTGCAATGCAAGTTCTTTCAGAAGATTTCAAAACCTTTGAAGACAAATCATGGTAGCATAAAATGTTCCAACAATACACTCGCATCACTTCTCTTCACAACCCTAAAAAATGCTTATATCATGCGCTTCACTTTTTAGGGCTACACCCAAAGATAACCGTAGTAGGGTTTTACCATTCTCCGAGAAAATAGGAAACCCAAAAAAAATTTCGGGGCGATGCCCCGAACCCTACGATTGGGGAAGAGTGTACAGTACTCAAATTTATCAGTTTCCACATGTCTTCACTTGTCATTGAATCTTCCTGACATAGCTCTTACGTGTCATAGGAATCCGTCATAACCGTTTTAGCCATGATCTCCTTACACACAATTCAAGATGCCGACACATCAACATTATTTGCAAGAAATACATTTTACAAAACAAATAATAAGAATAGGAATTATCCAAGGTTGAGACACCTTATTCCTAACAGGAACAGGCCAGGCCAAATGGATCCATGGGATCACTATCCCCAAGTGCAATGGGAACTCAGTTTCCCAAATTTCTACTGGGTAAATGATGCCTTCGTTTATAGCAACATTCTAACACTTACTCGGGATTTTAGGTACCAACTCTCACAGGCGGCGATGACTCTGGTCAGTTCCTACAGTTGCTATTTCATCCAATTGCAACATCACACCTACATTCAGGTGATAAGCTTCAATGGGAAGCCCCATCTTCTGCCCCGGTATTGTGGGGACAAAGTTATTCTTTTAGAGTTATGTCGGCAGATGATGGATCTGCATGCCTTCTTCACATTGAAGAAGGTCATCAATGTTTCATTCCCATTCTCTTGTAGGAATTATACATGTATCCTTGTCGTAGCCCAGGAGGCAGATAGTGAATTGAAGAACTTGGGGCCGGTGGAATTCCACCACGCCCAGAAAAATTATGATCCCCTTGGCAAGATTGCCACAACACTACCCCGGGCGTCCCCACCACATGAAGAGGATATTAAAGACTTCTAGGCAGACTGCCAGGACAGTTTTGATCTCTGGGCCCGATAGCACACACAAATGAGCAAAGGGCTCATGAAAGCAGTCGACCTTCAGACTTTTCCAAAGGGTTTCAAAGATGACAGGTCGTTGGAAGATCCATCATATAAGGGACAAGGACTAGATAAGTTAGATCTCCCTCTGGTGGATTGGGCCACCCCTGAGGACTTGGCAATTGAAGGGGTATGTCACCCCATTATAGAGGTTAGCCACTAGTATTTCACCTGGGCATACCTAAAGAGCGCCCGAAAGAAGCCAACGATCAAGTGGGCTACTCCCTCTTTAGTTGGCACTAGACCTTCTTCATCTGTCGCAGCCGCTGAATCAAGTACAAATAAAGGGAAAGAGAAAGAGGGTGTCCCAGTCCCCAAAGCACCTCCACAAGTCCCCACCCTTCTAATGGCATAGTTACATCAACAAATGGAGGCATCAAAGCTGGCCAGCCAACAAATAAGTATGCAGGTATCTGTAGGCCTCCTTGTGGCTCCAATGACATCTGCTCGTTCAGCGGGATCCCCGTCGTTGGCAGCCATGATGAGCAGACAGACTTTCGCTAAGGTGGAGTCTACTAGTATTCTGGACACCAGGGCTCCGCTGGTAGGGAAGAAGAAGAAAAGGGTGACCCCAACACCAAGCATAGTTACCAGTCCTGGTATGCCAGAGATGCCCCGGTAGATGTCAGTTTGGATTCTCCCGAACTAGAAGATATTTCAAACTCCTCACCCTCGCATGATGATTTTGATGAAACCTTCTCGGTGGAGGAGCTCCTGGAAATTCAATAGGGTATAGGTCATGCGGTGGAGGAGATCGTTGCTTAGGACAAGGAGGAGGTCCCCATAGAAAAGGAAGTCCTAGAAGAAAAGGATACATCAGAGCAAGAGGCTCAGGAAGAAGTGCAAACAGGGCCTGAGCAGGAGAAGATATTGGTCTAGGAGACCAAGAACACACCAAGGCAACACATAAATGAGCAACCAATGGTCTTGGAACCCAGACCCACGCGATCAACTGTACCCCCGACCATCATGCTCCAAATGCCTTTGGTTACTCTGGGTGATCAGGTGCCTCGGAGCACATTTGGTGAGGTAGTAACGGCGGCTGCCTTGCTAAATTTTGGCCAGAGACCTCACCCACCTCTAGAGGATGTTTTGGTGGAGGAGAATGCCCTAACAGATGAGGCCGATAAGGCCCAAGAGAAACAACAACAAATTGATCAGGAGGTCTCGGTTAATGAAAATACAAAAACAACTGATACTGGGAGGGACGAAGAAGTCCCTAAAAATACAGATGATATAGAGAGTAGAGAAAAGGCTCTTGATAGTACAACATAAGATTCTAGTATGGTAGAAAACATTGAAGGTTCTAGAGAATAGGAAATGGAAAAGGAATAAGAACAAGTGGAACCAGAACGAGAGATGGAGAAAGAGCCTGAACATAACATACACTCTGGGAACATGCCGCCAGATTCTGAGAGGAATCCCAATGAGCATAAACTGATGGCAAAGCCACCCTAGCTGCCCAAATGGCTGGTGGAATCAAAGAAAAGGAAAGCCTCAGCGGCGACATTAGGCACCACACTCTCATTGGCCGAAATGATGGCTAGGAATGTAGAGGCTAAAAAGCCCAAGAAAGCATAGATCATCCATACTCTCTGAACTGGTCTGACAAGTAGCGCAGTCCCGACACCCCCAGCAAATGTAGAGGTAGCAGCTGTGTTGTTCCCTTTTCTTGCTGATATGAAAATACCCTCTGAGGGTTCACTCTATTAATCCCTAACACTGACTCAGCATAGAGTAGAATAACAGAAACAAGGTTTTGAAACCTTCTGCACTTTGAGTT
>MU223456.1:1154349-1171815 GCA_018584345.1 Thuja plicata | reverse complement strand
TAAAATACACATTTTGATTTGGGCGACTGAGCGATGCTTTTCTCTCTTCTGCTCGTCGCATACCCGCGAGCTGATCTCCTTTTTCTTCACAGACTGGGCGACTGAGCGATATTCATTTCTTATAACTTACATTCTGTCCAATCGCTCACTCGCTGTCCTTCTATTTCTGCTATCATCTAGTGCGCGACTGAGCGATGACCTTCTCCTTTGGCTCGTCGCACGCTCGTGGGTTCCAAACTTTCATTTCATTTCATATCGCGAGTGCGCGATTGCTTCACTTTTTTCCTTGTCGCTCACTCGCGAGCTCTTTTTTAATCATCTGCATTGACTAGCGAGTGCGCGACATCTTTCTTTCTCTGCTTGTCGCATGCTCGCGAGCTGACCTTTCATTACCTCAAAGCTTCAGCGACTAAGCGAGGCATTTAAATGGGTTCTTAGTCGCTCGGTCGCGGACTATCACGGAACTTGATAAGTACTTGTGCGACTGGGCGATGCACATCTCATCTCCTTGTTTTATATCTTGGTCGCGCACTCGCTCTGCATAAAACAACATGAGTTAAACCTATGCGAGTAAGCGACAACTACATGACATGACCTCGTCGCGCTCTCGCGCAACTCAAAACATTGATATAAGTTTGATGCGACTGTGCGACCGCTTAAGTTTCAACAATACTCGCTCGGTCGCGGAGCATAAAATATACAGCACAAATTTCCAGCGACTGCGCGATAGACATGACCTTAGCTCGTCGCTGACTCGCTAACCTTCGAGTTAACTTCAAAAAAAGCTCGCGACTGCGCGATTAACCTTTTCATTAACAGCTCGTCGCCTACTCGCACAAATTAAAAACCTTATAATAAAACCGATGCGACAAAGCGACTAAAGATGAAATATGACTTCAAAAAGTGATTAACTCATTTTGAGCGGTAAAACACAAGACTTTGAAAACAAGAAAGCCCGGGAAAAAGACAAGACCAAGGGATTCAAAAAAAATTTTGATACAGTGCTAACAAGCTGTAAGGCCCAAAGATTACACCATAATGGAAGTAGAATTGGGGACAAGAGATAAATAGGGTGAGTTGGATCTACGGAAGGAAGCCACCAAGGTAATAGAGGCCAGGTACATCAAGCAGGGCAAAAAGCTGAAAGAGGAAAGAGAAACAAATGCCAACCTCCTTGTGCTTCTGGTAGAACTTTCACAGCCTCTGTCTGAGGTCCACTCTAGAACCCTTTCCTCTAGATTGCCGCTAGCACAGGATGATGTGTATTCTCTATGAATTGTGAAAAAGAAAGCACAGACTGTGGATGGGTGGGCCGCTGAGCAAGTAACCACCATGAGACAATTTCTGGCGGTGTCCCTCCTAGACCTTTATCGGGTCAATGTTCTTCTCAATCAAGCAAAGGGCTCCACTATTATATGGGAGAAAGATCTAGTTAAGTATGAAAAATGGAAGGCCGGGCTGGAAGAGATCCACAACATAGGCGAAGAAGTCGCCACAGAGTCTGGAATTTTGGTAGACGAATTATATGATTCCCTCGAGGCCCAGTACTCCAGACTTGTCCTCAGGGGTGAGGTATGCAAGGAACTAGTTAAGGCCTTGAAAGAGAAAGTGATAGCCACCCAATACCCCATGGGTCTGTTTAAAGCATTCATGGTTGGAGTATCGCAAGTCGATCCCTTCACCATCGAGACATGTACCCCAGAGGACTATGTCCTCAGCAAGTTTGATGAACGGATGGAGTCCCTATATCTGCCTGTCAGAGATTTTGACCAGGGCAGGCTATCCAGATTGTCCAAGACAATGATCCGATCACATGATACCATCAAAATGGTAGATGAACTCTAGAGCGGAGCCGAGGATGTTCAGGAGGCATTCGAAGCTGTCTGAAGTAGGTGGGATAGCATCAAAGAGATAGATGAAGAGAGCATAGGCCAAGTGTTGGAAGCTTGGGAAAAATCATAAGTAATAAAAGTTCTTTGGAGCCTGGAGAATCTCGTCACAAGATGTTTTTTTGTATTCATTCATTCTTTAAGAATGTAAGTTCTCAGATCTCAGACTTCAAGATCCTACATTTTTTTATTCTTTAAGTGACCCGTGTCCCGGTTCCCAAGGCTGACCAATCACTTTCGAGGTAGTTAATAAAGGTTGTCAGAAGATAGGCAACCACAACAAGGCACGTCAGCTCGACAAGAGGGTTTTGACAGATGGTCTTCCTAAGGCACCGCTTCAACGCTACACCTGGCGCATTAGAGATAGTGAGCTACCCTCCCATTTATGAGGCATGTAGCCTTGACCCCTGGGGGATTGGATTTCTTCTTCTCTTCTAGCGGCTCTCTTCTCGAGGCTGCTGATTCTTCCACTCCTCTTTTCTTGTCTTTTTCTTCTAACATGGCAGAACTTTTCCATCTCGAGGTCTTTTGTAGCATGGTGCAGGTAGTACCAGCCATCGAAAATAATATTATATTGTAAAGTGTAAAATAAGTTAGGTTTAGGTTTAGGTCAAGTGATGTGTATAAATAATAAGTCTGATCTCATTCCAAGGGTCGACAAAATTGATGATTTTGCAGTCCATAGTTAATAGCAATTTGGTTTTCTTAGTTCTTAGTTGTAGAGCTCAATGCTCCATAGTTTCTAAGCTTTCAGTAGTTAAATGCTCCCCTAGAGCCACCCTTGTACCATGCACTAGTGCTTGCTGGAAGAGATTTTAATGAAGAAGGAAGAGTTCTCTCAATGATGTTGTTAGCATTCTATCTTTTGAGTTAACGGTATTTTATGCTTTGTGTTCTTCATGTCCTCTGCTCTAGTACTTAAAGTAGATTAACAACCTCCTTTCCTTTTTCTACTAATAAAATATGAGCTGATGGTCTTGTGTTTCTTTAGTATTTAGTGTAGTGTGTTAGAGCATTGTGATGTTTTGACTATTCAGTATAACTATAGGTAGATGAAATACTTCTAACTCTGCAGTATCTTTTGAAGTTTATTTGTTGAGTAAATGCACGCTTGCAGGAAACCCCACTCACCTGAATCCCCAAAGAAGACAAGTTAAGATAACCAGCTATCCCCCTCAAACAAAATAGTCACATTTCCCAACTGAGCCTTGCACTATTGAAACTCGACTCTCACGTGCTTGGAGGCCTGGGGAATCTCATTTCCCTGGAAAACCTTTACAGGCAAAGTTGGCCTGTACCCCGGTACCCGATGACAACTTACCTCTATTGGCAGACCCGGTCACAAAGTCCCATCAATATAAACTGGCGCTAGAAGGAGGGCATGAACTCGTCCCTCTCCGAGGATTCAGATTTTACACCGCCTGAGGGTTCCCCAAGCCATAGTTTTAGGAGTCAAGCCTTCAGTGGGATTGGATCATTTTCACCAGCAAGATTTGAAAGAATCCTTAGATCAGCTCCCAACACCAAACAGTTTGTCAAGCTTGAGCCTCTCGCTCAGAAGAAATGGATCCCGAAAGTCAAGTTAGCCACCATTGTCTAGGGATCTAGCATACCACAGAATACCCAAGTCCCCCAGACTGCCCTGGGAATTAGCACTCAACCTCATCAAAATCCAACTCCCCCAATGGCTACATATTTTGGAAATATCGGGTCCCTAATGGGAACTTTTTCAGGTGCAACCAATGATTTACCTTCGCACCCAGAAAAGATTTGTCCTCGATATGAGCACTTAGGCTCACAAACTGCAGAAGAGCATCTAAAGGCATACAAAGATGTCATAAATTGACACTAGATCCAACATCAAGACGTTGTGACCCAGATGGTCCCTCTATCCCTGGGATAGAATGAATTGAATTGGTACCTTAACCTTCCTGCCAATTCCATCAACAGTTGGCAAGACATGGAGGATGCCTTCTTGGCTACCTTCCGCGTACACGTGGACCTAGCGTGGTCCCACAACTAGTTCATTTCTATTAGGAAGGAACCGAATGAGCCTCTTGCAACATTCAACCACTAGTTCCAACGTGCCTTGAAGTGGTGCATGGGTCCCTTCATCCCATCTGCGGAGGTGACTATCTAGACCTATCTCAACATGATGGACCCCTTCGTTGCCACTCTCCTCTGGAGAACTACTACCCCGGCCGATCGGGATACTTTGACAAAGGTTTACAACCTAGCCTTAGAACTGTCACGTGACCTTAACAAATCCCCAGGCAGAATTGGGCAGAGCATGCCATTTAACATGATACCCAACGAAACCTCTTATGTCGGGGGATATAACCCCAATTAGGCAATGGAAGCCCCTGCAATGGCTATGAATTCCCCACCACCACCGATAGAATAGCAGGCCTGGTATGTGTATCCATCCCAGACCCAGACAACACTGGGTCTAGAATCTTTTCCCTAGAACTAGTCGCAGCCAATGCAGCAACCACAGACACAACCTCCTAGAGTGCCTTTCTTCCAGTCATTCGCAGCTAGAGGATTGTCACCCTCGACTCTGGTGAATGTCGCCGCTTTCTTGGGAAACCAACAATAACTATCACACTGTGACATAAATACTTAGTTTTCCACCGAGGTTGAATCCCTCCGGCGAATGTTGTCCACACTGACTGTGGACATGGGTAAACTAAAAGTGGGGTCCTACGCTCCCTAGAATTCTAACTCCTAGAGAGGGAATATTTTCTCCGGCCAACAAAACAATAATGTCGGAGGAAAAAATTTCAACAACAGGCCCCAGCCTAACCAACAACAATGGAATAATAACACTAATGCCAGAGGCCCGCCTCTGAACCAAAATGCCAATTAAAGTAAAGCTGGACCTTCCCATTTCACATCAGTCACAAATTTCCAGCTCATGACCAACTGGTGTAGATTACACAACACAGGCTCCCATAATGAGGTAAATTGTGCCACGCTGGAGAAAGTCATCATGATTTCCCAGCTAGATAGATAACAAGCCTCTAATCCTACTCCCCCAAAACCTCTTGTGCAAGAACCCACTCACGGTGCAATCACCTGTGAGACCGTCTTCTTTGGGACTGCCGGAGAAGATGAAGAGGAATCCAAACTATAAGGGTTCTTTGATGAATCTATCCCAGTCTTTGAGGCCAATGCCTTCACCTACCCACAAACTCCTTACAACACTCAGAGTCAAGTTGGTAAAGGACCAGTCTACATGCCCACACCTCCCAAAGACACTCCTCCCCGGGACAATACAACCGATCGGTATGCCCCTCCAAAAGGCCCTTGCTCTAACCAAGCTAAGGACCCAGCCAAGGGAAGCCATCAGTTCCCAGGAGGAAGGTTTGATATCATGAAGGCATTAGAACAAACCACCACCTCCATGACCTTGATGGAGGTTTTGTTGAATTGTCCCGAGCAGAAGAAGTCCCTTTTTAAGCTCTTGGGAAACCCAGAAGCCGTCAGTCACCACCCAAAACTATCTCTTTTGAGGACGCCAATGCGGTTGTCTTCCAAGAAAATACTGAAGATCCTCCCTTCCTACTAGGCCTAAACATACAAGGGAAAAATATTCACAACTGCCTAGTAGATTCCGGGGCTTCAGAAAAATCATGCCTTTATCTATATGCTAGAAGCTTGGATTCTGACCAACCCCATCTAATGGTGCAGTAATCCAACTAGATAAGACTACTATAAAAATGGTGGGTTAACTAAGGAATGTCCAGATTCAACTCATCCAAGACCCCAGGATAGCCAGCATAATTGACATCCAAGTGGTGGACATCCCAGAGACTTACAGGATGTTGCTGAGTCAGAATTGGTCCAAGTCCCTAAACGGATACTTCTCGACTGACTTCTCCCACTTATGGCTCCCCTAGGAAGGAGAATCTAACAAGATTCAAGTTGAAAGTGGGCCCCAGATGAAATAGGCCCTCACCGAAGTTGGGAGGGTGAATGAGGTCCTATTCTCTGAAACTTCCCCCAGGGTGTACCAACCCCTTGAGATCTTAACATTCGATTTCACCCCTGGGGAAGATCCCATAATTCTGCTGAGAGCTCAGGACCTGGAAGAAAAATTGAGGGTTGAGGTTAACTCTCAAGGTGCTACAATGACCCCCACCACACTCTTGTCTAGCACTTGGTTCTGGGTGCATTATCAGAAACATTCGGAGCTAGAGTGTGAACCTTGCCTGGTCGCTACTACCTAACATATCGATGCCCCTCGAAAGAAAGAACACACATCTAATTCCTCGAGACGCAGTGCTTCTACTGGTAGCACCCTTTCGGTGCCATGTGTCTGGGGACCCCAATCACAAACCCCTCTGGAGATGAACCTCACCCACATACCATCAGCACTGGAGAAAACTCCTCCCAACCCTCCCAAAAATAATCCAAAGACCACTTCATCTTCCCAGCCCCAGACAACAAATGATGATTTGTGGATCCTTAAGTTCAATGGGTCTCGATCCAAACAAGGTTGTGGTGTCGTAGTGGAATTAATCAACCGGTGGGGAAAATCCTTTCTTGTGTCCTATAGGCTGCAGTTCAACTGCATGAACAATGTCATAGAGTACGAGGCTTTGGTTCTCAGGCTCCTATTTGCACTAAGGAAAGGAATCACTCACCTCCGGGCCCTGGGTGATTCAGAGTTGATTTTCAAATAAGTCCGAAGTCAATACGCCTGTCACAATAAAAGGCTAGTTGCATACTGCAATCGGGCATGGAGCCTTATTGAGGATTTTGATGCCTTTGGCATCGATCTTATTCCCTAGAGACGGAACTATGTCCTGGATGCCCTTGTTGTTTTTGCCAGTAAACTTGAGCCCATGGCCGACTCACAACTCTAGAGATTTTCTATTGAGATGATCCCCACCCCGTCTATTCCAGATAATGTTACCCATTTTTAGGTCTTTGAGGATAATCAACACATCCTGGCCTTCATGGCCAATGTTGGTGTCTTTGAAGACCAGATAGTGGAAGAGAGAGATCACGATGATACTGGGCAGGATGATGAAGATGACAGGATCATGGACCTACCAACCAACACCATTTTGAAGGGGATAGTTTCTCTTGAATGAATCTTTGACTCAGACCCTTGGGGCCAAGAAAAGATATCATCCTCCTCTGAGGGAGGGAAATTTGAGAAAGTGAACATCGACTAGCCTAGTGAAGAGAAAATGATACACATTGGCACCTCCTGCTCCCCTAAGGAGAAGGAGAAGATTCCCGCGGTTCTCTGAGAATACATTGATGTGATCACGTGGGGGTATGAGGATTTGAAGACATACAATACATCCATCATGACCCATACCATCCCACTCAAATTTGATGCTAAGCCTTTTCGGAAAAAGCAACGACCGATCAAGCTGCTGATCGAACCCTTGATTCACCAAGAGGTTCAGAAACTACTATTAGCCTAGATAATCTTCCCAATCTGGCATACTACGTGGGTGGCCAACCTAGTCCATGTGAGGAAGAAAAGTGGTGAAATCTGCCTTTGCATGGATTTCTAGAATTTGAACAAAGCCTCCAAAAAAGACAATCACCCTCTCTCTTTGTTGGATGAGGTGTTACAAATCATGAATGGATCACAAATGATGTCCTTCTTGGATGGGTACTCTGGATATAACCAAGTCATGGTTAAATTTGAAGATAGGGACAAAACAGCGTTTACCACCAAGTGGGGAACGTTTACATACCGGAGAATGCCCTTTGGCCTGATTAACATAGGGGCCACATTTCAAAAGGCTATGGAAATTGCGTTTGAGGGCCTTGTGAACCGGTGTATAATCACCTACATGGATGATTTGACCATCTTTTCTCAGGACAGGCATGATCATTCTGTCCACCTCGCCCAAATTTGCAAGAGATGTCGCCGGTATGGAATATCCCTCAACCCTAAGAAATATATATTTGGGGTCACTAAAGGGAAGTTTCTTGGGCATATTGTCTTTGAGAAGGGTATATCCATCAACCCTGAGAGAGTTGAAGCGCTGCTAAACCTAAAAATGCTCGGCAGCAAGAAAGAAATGAGGTCTTTCTTTGGAAAGATCAATTTTGTCTGGCGGTTCATCACTGAATTCACCGAGATCGTAAAGCCACTCAACGAGATGATGAAGAAAGATACCAAAATTGAGTGGAGTCCTAAAGCAAAGTAGGAATTTTCCCAGACCAAGCAAATGATAATGGAGGCACCAGTTCTGGCTAGTTTGGACTATTCCCTCTCTTTCTATATCTATTCCTTTGCTTCGCCGCATTTTGCCGTGGCAGTACTAACCTAAAGGTTGAAGGAGAAGAATGACCAATAGCTTTCATGAGCTGCCCCTTTAAGAATGCTAAAGTCTGGTACTCATCCTTGGAAAAGCAAGCCTTTTCTCTTGTTCACGCCGTAAAAAAATTCTGGCATTATATCCTCCGGAGCAAGGTACGTGCTATCATCCCGGATCAGGCGGTGAAATCTTTGCTGATGCAGAGTGAGTTGGGTGAGAGATGGGGGAAATGGATGACCATCCTCTAGGAATATGATTTAGATATGCAACCCATGAAGATAGTCTGAGGCTAAGGACTATGTAGAGCGATGGCAAAAGAGACTCCCCTCATCGAATTTCAGACATATACAGTGGAGTCCATCACTCGAGACCCATGGTACACAGACCTGGTGTACCTATTGTTAAATAACAGATGCCCAGAGGGATTGCCTCCAAACAAATGTTGGGCCCTACAGTTGAAAAGTGTCCACTTCATGATAAAAAATGTCATGCTTTTTCACAGGAACTATGGAGGAGTGTACCTTCGGTGCATCGATAGGGTTCAAGCTGCAAAAATAATTGAATAATTTCACGGGCAGTTTGGAACCGGGCATGGCTTAGTTGACGCCACTACCCATCAGATCCTCTGGGCTAAATACTATTGGCCCTGTATCTTCAAAGACGTCTATACTCACGTCTGGAAGGTCCATACTTGCCAAACTGTGGCACATCGTGAGCATAACCCGGCTATGCCTTTACAGCCAATTTTCAAAGCTAGACCTTTCACCCAATGTGAATTTGACTTTATCAAGGAAATCAACCCCAACTCATTTGTCAACCACCGGTACATCTTGACAACTACTGATTATTGCACCCGGTGGTCTGAAGCATACCTTGTAAAAACAACACGGCAGATGTAGTTATCAAATTCCTGGAAGAAAACATCGTCACAAGATTCAGAATGCCTTTTGCTTTAGTGTGTGACAATGGTCCAACATTTTCTTTGGCATAATTACTAGAATGGACCTATGACTGGAAGATCACTCTAAATTTTTCCAGCAACTATTACCCCCAGGGGAAAGGCGTTGTTGAATCAACTAACAAAAATTTGCTTGAAGTGATCAAACACATGTTAGAACAGAATCCCTGGGACTAGCACCAAAAGCTGAGATTTTCCCTCTAGGCGGATTGTATCCAAATTAAGGTCACCTTGGGGACATCCCCATTCCATCTAGTTTATGGCCAGAACCTAGTATTCCCCATTAACTTACAAATCCCAATTTTACAATTTATGTAGGAATTTGGCAACCGGGACAATATTATGGAGGTTCGGCTCCTAAATCTAGTGCAGATGGAAGAATAAAGAGATGCAACCATTGAACATTTTGTGCGTCACCAAGCAGCGGTAAAATGATGGTTTGACCGAAGAGCCTAGTATAAGGCCTTCCATATTTTGGACTTGGTCCTCTTGTGGCATAAAGCCCAGAACAAAAAAGGAAAACACACTAAATTCCAACGGCTTTGGCTCGGACCATATTTGATCTCAGAGATCTGCGAGGCAAACACATATCACCTCAATACCCTGACCGAAGAACCCGTCCCATTTCCCATCAATGGACAGTTCCTCAAACATTATTTTGAGTGAGGCAAGTCTGTCTAGAGTTGTACTATATGTAGATCTTCTTGCTTGTAAATATTTCTTTCCCGGTGCTCCGTTTGGAGTGCCTTGTCTTGTAAATAGTCTTGCTAGCTGTCCTCCGGGACTGCCCCTTTTCTTTTGTTTTTGTTTTTATTTGTTCTTTTTTTTGGGGGGGTTTTCAGTGTTTCCCCCCCTTTTTGTAGGCTGGTATGCCTTGCATAACATCTAGTCTCCGGGAGGATACCCTTTCGCATTATGATGAACTTGGAATTTGTTGTTAGCATAGTGGAATTGGTCCAGTCTCCAGAGTTATTTTGTAAGTTTGATAAAAGGCTATGAGCAATCTTCATCAGATTTATCCCCAGAAGTTTGGCAATCAGTTAAACCAAAATCAAAAGGAACAAGTAATCAGACACACCGAGAGTAGATTGGTCGCACTGGTTTATTGGCCCAAGTTTGAACTTTTCAAATTCTTTCCAGGTCTGGAGTGTTTCTTCCCCATTTGGAAAATTAAGATGGATGGAAGGGTGAAATAAGTACCACCATTAAATTGAGTTAAGCCTAAGCTTGATGGTGAAAGAAGTACCGCCTTCCCATCCATAAAAGAATAAAATAGCGAGGAAAGAAAAGATGGGATGAAAACTTTGGTATCTGGGAGAAACGAGCAAATTTGACGATTTTGGATTAATAGATTTAGTGCCTCTTCTCTGCTTCTCCCAGAGGTCATCGGCTTAATTTCTTCCAAAGCACACACTGCACAACTGATGAAAGACCAAGGATTGAACCATGTATGAGCCGGATTGCCTCAGACGCTTCGCGCCTTGCAGACAGGATACTCTGAGTAATGATTTGTTCCAGTTTTGCTAACCAGAGATTATGTGTTTCTCGAATGCGCTAAGGCATTCATCCCAGATAGTCGCCATTTGTTATGCCCTACATACCCATCCCTACATTTTGTGTGCAAAATGTTGGGTCCCCTCTTTTCACTTTTGGGCTCTTGCCTTATTTTCTTTGCCTTTGTTTTTCTTTGTTTCTTATCCGAGTTTTCCCTCCCATGAGGTTTGTTTTTCTTTCTGCTTTTGTCTTTCGTGTCTCCGTAACCCGGTCCCGAAGTTGTTTGTTCTTTCGTCAGATTCTCGACTCCAAGATTCTCCGTCGTGATGTCTTCTCCTCATGAGAAGGCATGGTGGCATGGAATCCCCGAGCCCAAAGTCTGGAGGTTTGCCTATTCCAAAGTTTGTGGGAAAAGAGAGATAACTTGCTTTTACCTTGGGTATAAATAGAAATCACATGCCACTTTTGTAGTTACCGCGATTAAAACACTTATGCTCAGAGCGATCCTTAGGCGATTAAACTATAATTACCCTGCACTTAGTGGGTTGTTACCAATTGCTTCAAGGTGTTTGTTCATGGTTGTTTGAAGGTAGAACCTGTTACGGGAGTGCTCCTGGTGTGCTCTTTCCCTGCCCTTCTTTAGATTTCAAGGTAGGTCTTTTGGTTTTCCTACTATTTTCGTGTTTTGTGTTTGTTTCCCTTTGCTCTTTGGGTCTGCATCTTGTTCGCAGGTTTCCTTTTGTGCTCGATTTCTGGTTCGCCTCCTGTTGGTGGGTTGGCCCTATTAGGAGGTTGTCTGCCTCCTGTGCAACTATAGATTAATGTTGATAGTGTACATTGTTTCGGTCTGGTTCATGTATATATGCATTTGGTTGTATAAATTTGTAAAAATCTATAAATGATGTGTATTTTCTATATATCTCATGTATGTATGTTTTGACTCTCTATGTTTATGTGTAGATACTATGTATATCCATCCAAGCTCGTGAGTTCCTCGCGCTCTGTCTTGCGTTGTTACCCTGGTGAGATTGAGTCTGATTGAGACGGAGTCACCACGGCTCAAACTTGGCACCTACCTGGTTCTAGCCATGGCAGCTTTCTCTCTCCTTTGTCTTATCACCTTAATGGCAGGATTAATTTCCCACGAGCGGGCATTCAAACCATGTCCCATCTGACATTTATTTTACCTCGTGTCAGCCCACTTGTCGCTGTTAATGCCTTTATGTCGCTTGCCATCTGACCATGTGCCAACCCAAGTCAGGCGAATATGGTTTCTTACTGGTCACATCAGTGTGACAATAGTTAGATTATCCAGGATCCGGGCCCTAGGTGACTCCTTGACCTGTGTTTCCCCCTTTGTCATTTGGTTCGATTTCCCCAGAGTTTTATTCACGATTATTACAAGGATTCTGGGACTTTTGATGTATCCTAACACTTTTTGAACGAATGTAGGGTGGTGATGATTTCCCTAGAATTCTAATATCCTTTATAAATATCATGTTTTGATGGATCTCCAGTCTTGCAGTTTGCGGACGAGTTGATCAAAGATGTCTGAATTGATCACCCCTCCTTCCAGCCTAGAGGTGCCTACCACTTCCACCCAAGCGGCCACCAAGACTAAGGCCAAGAGGTTATTGGAAAAGCTGCCCTTGACCTCTAAGTATCTCAAGGATAGTGTCATTGTGGGATCCAAAATTGAGTCCAGAGTTCAGGAGATAACAGACGCAGGGCCCGAACCTTGGGCGAAAATGCAAGGCTTGATTCAAACCATCTATAAACTAAGGGCCACTGGAGATAACCTGACAACTTAGATCGCCACCTCTGGTATTATCAAAGAAGCAAACTTCCCGTGTTCGGTGCAATCCCCATAGTTAATACTCCAATTGGCAACATTGTACAACTCATCGACACAGATTGTCCTACTTTTGGATCCTCGGCCGCTATAGTACCCAGCAACCATTGTCACCTTGGACGTGACAAATTTTGCCTCTGGGTTGGGGATCCCACAATTAAACAGATCCATTATCCAGAATCGACTCCAGACATTGTAGGAGTTTGAAGGTGCTAAGGTTATTTCCTGACAACATATCAATAGCCATTTGCGTCCCAAAGAGGGATTACAAAAGAGTGAAGTTGGAAATTCCCTGCAGGGAGTTCAAAGAGCCCATCTAGGCGGGCATTGTATTTTTATGCTAGATTTTTGGATTGCCCCATGCCTAGGATTTCTCGGCATGGATGTACTACTTTATGTACTGCATCATCACGCGCAGTCAAACTTTCAACTAGGCGGCCCTCATATCCAATCACGTAGATAAACAGTAGAAGAGCATTGCCCAGAATTCCAAATTTTATATGACATCATATGTGCTATGGGCACTAGCACAACAAAGGTCAGCTTTTCTAGGTTTAGGCACAGTTGGAGAGCTTGGGAACGGGCCGGGCCAAATGGCACCATGGGATCACTATCTCCAAGTGCAATGGGAACTTAGTTTTCCAAATTTCTGTCAGGTAAATGATGCCTTCATTTACAACAACATTCTAACATTTACTCAAGATTCTGGGTACCGAATCTCATAGGCGGCGATGACTCTGGTCTATTCCTATGACCTCTATTTCATCAAATTCCAACATCACACCTACATTTGGGTGACAAGCTTCAACGAGAAGCCCCATCTTCTGCCTTGGTATTGCAGGGACAGAGTTATTCTTTTAGAGTTCTACCGGCAATTGATGGATTTGCACGCCTTCTTCACACTGAAGAAGGTCATCAACATTTCATTCCCATTCTCTTGTGGGAATTATACATGCAGCCTCGCCGCAACCCAGGAGGAAGATAGTGAATTGAAGAATCTGGGGCTGGTGGAACTCCACCACACTCAGAAAAATTATGATCCCCTCAGCAAGATTGCCACAACACTACCCCAGGCGTCCCCATCGCATGAAGAAGATATTGAAGACTTCTGGGTGGACTGCTAGGACAGTTTGATCTTTGGGCCCGACAACACACACAAATGAGAAAAGGGCTCATAAAATCACTCGACCTTTGGACTTTCCTGAAGGGTTTAAAAGATGACGGGCCACTAGAAGGTCCAGCATATAAGGGACAAGGGCTGGATAAGTTAGATCTCCCTCCAGTGGATTGGGCCACCCTTGAGGACCTGATAATTGAAGGGGTATGTCACCCTATTATAGAGGCTAGCCACCATTATTTCGCTCGAGCATGCCCAAAGAGCACCCAAAAGAAGCCAACAATCAAGCGGGCTACTCCCTCTTTAGCCAATGCTAGACCTTCTTCATCTTCCACGGCCGCTGAATCAAGTACAAGTAAAGGGAAAGAGAAAGAGGGTGTCCCAGTCCCCAAAGTGCCTCCACAAGTCTCTACCCTTCTAATGGTGCAGTTACATCAACAAATGGAGGCGTCAAAGGTGGCTAGCCAGCGAATAAGTATGTAGGTATCTTCCAGCCTCCTTGTGGCTCCAACGACATCTACTCGCCTGGCAGGATCCCTATCGTTGGCGGCCATGATGAGCAGACAAACTTTCACTGAGGTGGAGTCTACTAGTATTCTAAACACCGGGGCTCCGCTGGTAAGGAAGAAGAAAAGAAGGGTGACCCCAACACCAAGAACAATTTCCAATCCTGGTATGCCAGAGATGCCCCCGGTAGATGTCAATTCAGATTCTCCAGAACTAGAAGTGATTTCAAACTCCTCGCCCCCTCATGACGATTTTGATGACACCTTCTTGGCGGAGGAGCTCCTGGAAATTTAGTAGGGTATAGGTCATGCGGTGGAGGTGATCGCTGTTCAAGACAAGGAGGAGGTCCCCATAGAAAAGGAATTCCTAGAAGAATAGGATACATCAGAGCAAGAGGCTCAAGAAGAAGTACAAACAGGGCTCGAGCTGGAGAAGATATCGGTCCAGTAGACCGAGAACACACCAAGGCAACACATAAATGAGCAACTGATGGTCGGGGAACCCAGACCCACAAGATCAACCATACCCCCGACCGTCACGCTCCAAATGCCTTTGGTTACTCTGGGTGATCAGGTACCTCGGAGCACATTTGATGAGGTAGTAATGGTGGCCGCCTTGCTAAATTTCGGCCAGAGACCTCACCCACCTCTAGAGGATGTTTCGGTGGAAGAGAACACCCCAACAGATGAGGCCGATAAGGCCCAAGAGCAACAATAATAGATTGATCAGGAGGTCCTGGTTAATGAAAATATAGAAACAACTGATATCAGGAGGGACGAAGAAGTCCCTGAAAATATAGATGATATAGAGACCGGAGAAAAGGCTCTGAATAGTACAACAAAAGATGCCAATATGGTAGAAAACATTAAAGGTTTCGGAGAACAGGAAATGGAAAAGGAACAAGAATACGAGGAACCGGAATGAGAGATGGAGAAAGAGCCCAAACATAACATACACTCTGGGAATGTTCCGCCAGATTCTGAGAGGAATCCCAATGAATAGGTACTGATGGAAAAGTCACCGCAACCACCCTAATGGCTGGTGGAATCAAAGAAAAGGAAAGCCCCAGTGATGAAATTGGGTGCCACACTCTCATTGGCCGAAATGATGGCCAAGAATGTAGAGGCTAAAAAGCCCAAGAAAGCACAAATTGTCCATACTCTCCAGACTGGTCCGATAGGTAGCACAGTCACCACCATCGTGACACCCCCAGCAGATGTAAAGGTAGCGGTCGTAAGGCCCAAAGATTACACCATAATGGAAGTAGAATTGGGGAGGAGAGATAAACAAGGTGAGCTGGATCTACTGAAGGAAGCCACCAAGGTAATAAAGGCTAGGTACATCAAGCATGGCCAAAAGTTGAAAGAGGAAAGAGAAACAAATGCCAACCTCCTTGCACTTTTGGCAAAACTTTCACAGTCTCTGTCTGAATTCCACCCTGGAACCCCTTCCTCTAGATTGTTTCTTGCACAAGGTGATGTGGATTCTCTATGAATTATGAAAAAGAAAGCACAGGCTGTGGATGGGTGGGCCGCTGAGCAAGTAACCACCAGGAGACAATTTTTGGCGGCGTCCCTCCCAGACCTTTATCAGGTCGATGTTCTTCTCAATTAGGAAAAGGGCTCTACTATTATATGGGAGCAAGATCTAGTTAAGTATGAAAAATGGAAGGCCAGGCTAGAAGAGATCTACAACATAGGTGAAGAAGTCACCACAGAGTCTAGAATTTTGGGAGATGAATCGTATGATTCCCTCCAGGCCAAGTACTCCAGACTTGTCCTCAGGGGTGAGGTATGCAAGGAACTAGTTAAGGCCTTGAAAGAGAAAGTGATAGCTACCCAATACCCAATGGGTCTGTTTAAAGTATTCATGGTTGGAGTATCACAAGTCGATCCCTTCACCACTGGGACATGTACCCCAGAGGACTATGTCCTTAGCAAGTTTGATGAATGGATGGATTCCCTATATCCGATTGCTGGAGATTTTGACCAGGGCAGGCTATCTAGATTGTCCAAGACAATGATCTGATCACATGATGCCACCAAAATGGTAGATGAACTCCGGAGTGGGGCCGAGGATGTTCAAGAGGCATTGGAGGTTGTCTGAAGTAGGTGGTACAACATCAAAGAGATATATGAAGAGAGCATAGGCCAAGTTTTTGAAGCTTGGGAAAAATCATAAGTAATAAAAGTTCTTCGGAGCTCGGAGAATCTCGTCACGAGATGTTTTTTTGTATTCATTCATTCTTTCAGAATGTAAGTTCTTGGATCTCAGAGTTCCAGATCCTACATTTTTGTATTCTTTAAGTGACCCATGTCCTAGTTCCTAAGGCTGACCGGTCACTTTTGAGGTAGTTAATAAAGGTTGTCAGAAGATAGGCAACCGCAACAAGGCAAGTCAGCTTGACAAGAGGGTTCTGACAGATGGTCTTCCCAAGGCACCGCTTCAACACTACACCTGGTGCATTAGAGATAGTGAGCCACCCTCCCATTTATGAGGCATGTAGCCTCGATCCCCGAGGGATCAAATTTCTTCTTCTCTTCTACCAGCTCTCTTCTCGAGGCTGATTCTTCCACTCCTCTTTTCTTGTTTTTTTCTTCTGACATGGCAGACCTTTTCTGTCTCGAGGTCTTTTGTAGTGTGGTGTAGGTAGTACTGGCCACCAAAAATAATATTATATTGTAAAGTGTAAAATAAGTTAGGTTTAGGTTTAGGTCAAGTGATGTGTGTAACCACCTGAATTTGGTCTGTCTCAACTATAGACCCTATTTTCCCTAAGTGTGATCATACCCTCGATGTATGTCCAAACGACCCTGTTACTGCTTGGCATAATTCTTTTAATCAATATCCTAGGTGATTTTTATCACTAATTTATGTTAACTATTATAACCATACAATTCAAATCAAATTCGACCAATCAAATCAAATCAAAATCAAACATGGCTATAATATTTAATTCTACAGGAATTAAATATATCCCTAAATCAAATACCCACTTGCAATTAACCCATTCCCCTAGCCTATTTAATTTAATTAAAATGGCTATAGTCCTTTAATTATTAAAAATCAATTTCATTGTTTAAATAATTAATTCCTATATTTCTAAATGAATTAAATAAGTTTATTTCATTTATTAATATTCCCCTAAACCCCAACCTAACCCATCTCAACCACTTCTACCCTGGGTTCTAACCCTTCTCAACCCATTCACCCATGCTAATCTAATCCCAATCCTAAATTCTTCTCTAACCCACCTCCTAATGTTGTCACATTCCATTAAGGAATACTTAGCAACTCCACCCACTTGAGAAAGTCCACTTTCTCAAGCTGGACTTTCTTAAAGTCCATATTCTCTT
>MU223456.1:1119917-1153616 GCA_018584345.1 Thuja plicata | reverse complement strand
TTCTAAGTTTTCAGTAGTTAAATGCTCCCCTGGAGCCACCCTTGTACCACGCACCAGTGCTTGCTGGAAGAGATGTTAATGAAGAAGGAAGAGTTATCTCAATGATGTTGTTAGCATTTTGTCTTCTGGGTTAACAATATTTTATTCTTTGTGTTCTTCATGTCCTCTACTCTAGTACTTAAAGTAGATTAACGACCTCTTTTCCTTTGCTACTGATAAAATATGAGCTAATGGTCTTGTGTTTCTTTGGTATTTAGTGTAGTGTGTTAGAGAATTGTTGATGTTTTGAATGTTTAGTATAACTATAGGTAGATGAAATACTTCTAACTCTGCAGTATCTTTTGAAGTTTATTTGTTGAGTAAATGTGCGCTTGCAGGAAACCCCACTCACTTGAATTCCCAGAGAAGATGAGTTTAGATAACCAGCTATCCCCCTCAAACAAAATAGTCACATTTCCCAACTGAGCCTCACACTGTTGAGACCTGACTCTCACGTGCTTGGAAGCCTGGGGAATCTCATTTCCCCAAACAACCTTTACAGGCGAAGTTGGCTGGTACCCCGGTACCCAGTGACAACTTACCTCTGTTGGCGGACCCGATCACAAAGTACCATCAACAGAGTCCACCCTGGTGTGTGCGAGATGTCTCATTGTCATCAAACTCCCTGCCACTACCTCAAGTAGATCTTAAGGCAAATCTCATTTTGTACTCCTAAATGTCGCGTCCATAGCCCAATCGCCCTTCCCGATTGCATAGGGAAAAGGACAGTACTTCCTCCTCACCAAAATAAAAAAAAGCCTCTGCGTTACTAAAAAGGGTGTTCAAAAAATGATTTAACTTAAAATCACAGTTATCTATATCAAAATATACTGAATCCAGGTACCTTAGATCTTCAAAAAGTTCATATTTGTCCACTAACGACCCGTTCGCCCCTATGTTGGAAAGTTTGTCAGCGAGTTTGTTAGCCTCCCTGAGTATATGTGTCACCTTGAAGTCATCAAACTCCCCAAGTAGATCATGGATTCTCGTAATGTATTTGTTGAGGTACTAGGTATCCATCTGTCCTTTAACAATGCTATTCACCGTTAGCAGGGAGTCACCTTCTAAGTGCAACTTCCTCACCCCCATTTTTTTCCATCAGGATTACACCAACCATTGCCAAACATTCAGCCTCATTAATAGTATCATCTACCAGTCATTTATCTCCAATCCCCATAATACATCATTTCTCATTGGGAGCTACAAATCCATCCCCTGACGTGCCCAGGTTACCTCTTGAAGCCCTATCAAAATTGACCTTGGTCCAGCCAACGTCTAGCGGCTTCCAACTACATCTGGGATCCTCCATATTCAAAGTTTTATCCCTCTTATGCCTATTAATAGGCCAAGTTTAAGGTAGGGATGTACTCCCTAGGAGGAATGCAAATGCCCCACTCTACATCTCACTAATAAATCAAGATACAAGATCTTGGGGCCCTCTCAATTGTTGACGCAGTAGAGAGTAATCCTGTAAGGTTTGAACCTTGGTTGTAGGCACTACAGGCAAGAAGCCCCACCATTTCACCAAAGGGTCGCCCCCCTCTTAGAGGATATTTTTATTGGGATAATATAATAGTGATTAAATTCATCGATAACCATTGTTGAGTTAAATTTTAATAGAATTAAAGGCATTTAATATGGTTAGAAAACTGACTCAAATAATATATAACTTAATGATTTTCAAAGACGATTAAATCACACGGGTCAATCAATATTAACATATTTAGTATTTCATAAATTTTGGTAGTGACAGATTTTAGTAAAATGATAATAAATGAGAAATCTAATTATGATTATAATCAGAGATTATAATTATGATTATAATATCTCTTAATTTTAGTAAGAGAAAAATACAAGGTTGAACTTAATTTGCTAGTATAGAGACTCCTATGGAATTAATTAAAGTATAAATTTAATATTGGCTTAAATAATACGTTTAATTTGGTACAGAAGTATAGTAATTGATTTATAAGTGAATATGTGGGTTTAAATATTATTGTACCCTAAGTAAATTTTAGCATTAACGAAGGAAATATAAGGGTAAAATTAATTGTTTAAAATAATGGGCTTTAAGAAGGAAATATAATAGCAAGTTAATTTGATAAATTTCATTAAAGGCAAATTATACAATAAGTAAATTTTCAGAATTCATAGGTTAATTTCATTTATTGATTTTAATGAGCCTATTTAAAGGAATTCTTTTAATAAATTTGATCAAAGGGATTATTTAGTTATTGATTTAGGATTAAATTATTACGTAGGTGGAATATTGTCAGGTTACTATATCTAGTTGTAATAGCAATTTGACTTATACATAATAAAGCTAATGGTATATATTAAGGTTGTAATAAAAGAAAATGTGATATTATTTTAATTAGGTTAATGAAGTTATAATGACATTAATATTATGGTCTTATTAAAATAAATAGACTATTGGTACGTTAAGGTTTAAATGTGGATTAAAGTAAGGGATCACCTTAACTATAATTGAGTACGATAAGTTTAATAAGTTCATCAAACTCTATTAAATAATGGTTTTGAGCTATATTTTAATGGAAATACCTAAGCTTGACATTATTAATCATTTCAATTAAGTGTCATTTTTTTTGGTCGGTAATAGGTTATATTTTATTTATAAAAAGATGATTACATTCTATTTATATAAAGTCCTGTCTAGACCCATTTCTTGAGAACTATTTATGCCCCTTTACATTTTATCACTTTTCACTTCCCATCCTAATCCTCTATTTTCAAACTATGCTATTATAGACTTAGCACATTTACATTAATTGACACTATTACATTGCTTCAAAATTCGATAGAGGCAACTTGTAGACTTCCCAAGAAAACCACCATTTGACATCTTTGATGTTGGTTTTGCTGCTTCTTTAAAAAATTACCAGACTCCATCAACCCTGCATGCGTTGCTCTGGCATCTTCCTTCTCCATGCTTAATCATTCCAAAAAAGAACCCTTTTAGGTGTTGCCTTACGCCTTCCCTTCTCAAAATTTTGATTTTTGCATTATCATTTACAAAATTTTGGATCTTTTTTCCTCATACATTTTTCATAGTCCTCCCTTTTCTGATCCTTACATACCTCCTTTTCCTTGGAAACACCATGGGTATCACCACCCTCCTTTTGGCTTATTGCACTTCTCTAATGGCTTTTCCCAATTTCTGCCATGCTTTCTTCCTTTCCCTGGTGTATGCTTCTTTATTAACCCTTTTAGGCCAATTCAGAAAAGGCATTATTCCTACTTGACTACCCTCCTCATCATCCTCAAACATTTCACTATAAATGAAAGCCCACCCTGGGTGAGCCCATTCCAGAAGGGATTCAATCCCTGTAGTTAAAGCCTCCTTGAAAAGGGAATTCATGACCCATTTTACATTATCTTCTTGCTTTCCAATTTCTAAACCCCATGCCATCACCATAGCCGCTATATCCACTTGCAACTTCCATCTGTGTTGGTCGTTGTGAAAGAGAGGGCCCAAAGTTTCCTGCATTGTTGCAATGACCTTCTTCATTGGGAGGAGCAACATCTTCTTTAGTCTAATGTTCTCCACTGGGCAAAACATACCTTTTTGTTGTTTCTTTGTTTGGAAAGTGAAGTTTGGCTCCATATCAAACTGTCTTTCTTCACCTCTGTCAGTCGTGTAAATCCACAACGAGTTACTACAAAAACCACTCCTTTATGATTTTATAAGAAAATGACACCTTTTAGCCTTAACTCCCGTCATTTCATTATGTCCTTCTTTACTTCATTTTCCTTTTCACACACCTTTAGCGTCACTTGCCATTTATATCACCAGCCTGATTGGCGCCATTATGCATTTCATATTTAAGACATTCTATATCTACCTCCTTTAATCATTTGAATGCACTTTCTTACCTTTTTAAGCCGATCTTGGGCAATGATTTCCTTCATTATTTCAATTCACACCTTACATACTTTATGTCACTCTGCACAATGCCTTAAATGTTGCTAGGGAGAAGTGATATCCCGTCACCTACTAGCTTGTAGCTTTCAATATGTAAATTTTCCACTTCCTCCAATGACGTGGCCCATTTTGGCATTATATCTTCTTCTGTATTACCCTCTCTTCTTATATGTGTTATTTTGAAATCATCAAAATGTTTTAACTCCTCCCTAATTATTTCAATATAATTTTGGAGATGCCACACATTGATTGTTAAATTTTCTATGGCTTGTGTTATGATTAATGAATCCCCTTCCAGATGGAGTTTTTTTATTCTCTTATTTCTGGCCACCATAATTGCAATAATTGTTTCTTTGCATTCTGCCTCATTATTAGTCCCATCCTTCAATCACATTGCTCCAATTATCACTGTTTCTCCTTTTGAGTCTCTAATTATAATGTCTGCCCTGAATCTACCAGGGTTATTCTTCGCTGCTCCATCAAATTTTTCCTTAAACCACCCATCTTCAAGGGTCTTCCATATGGTTTTCTTGTCCTTATTTTTTGTTTTCACTACCAATTCCCCTGATGGTGATTTGAATCTTATTCCTGGCCAAACCTTCTTAATTTCACTATCTCTCTTTTCCTGGCCAAACCTTATTTCCTTGTGGCTGAAACTCCCATTACTTCTTCAATTATATGATCAATCCTATAGAGGCATCACATTATTGATTCAATTTCTCTCCTAAAAAACCTCCTATTATGTTCCTTCCACATTTCCCACATCACTAGAGATGGAGTGATTAGCCATATACTGGATAAAGTTGATTTACTTAAAGGTCTCAACTATCCATCCATTGTCCCTTTTATAGTTTGTTCTCTGGGTCCTACACATCCCAATTTTTCCTACACATGATCCCAACATTTTTCTGCAAACTTACACTGCACTAATAAATGATCTTCTAATTCTTCATTCCTTTCACATAAAACACTTCTAGTAGGGCATGCCATTCCCATTCTTTTCCTTCTCTCTGTTGTTAAGATTCTTCCTTTTATGGCTAATCATGAAAAAAATCCTACCTTTGGTAGCACATCTTGGTGCCAAAATAAATCTTGTGATACAAATTTTGAGTCCCCCATTCCTTCAATTAATCTGTAGCCCAACTTGACTGAATAGTTCCTTGAGAGAGAACCACACCAAATAAGTCTATCTTCCTTTCCTATTATCTTTAGTTTTCATCTTGCATAAATTGTTTTCATTTCTTGTTTTTTTTGTTATGATAGATCTTCCCCCTCCACACTCCTCCACCCCAAGACTATCCCCCCTACACCATCTTGTTGAATAACATAATCACTAACTTTCTCACCCCATTTCTTTGAGAAGTAAGTCTGTAAATCCTATTAGATTCCTTCCTCTTTTAATGCCTTATGACCATCCCATGAGTCCTCCTAGAATCTAGCCTTTGTGCCATTCCTAATTTTCCATGATAAGTGATTTGTTATTATTGGTCTGCATGACAAGATAAAGTTTTAAATTATAGAGCCTCTTGGAGGATTCCTGATTGTTAGAATTCTTTCACATTCCCTAGAATCCAAATATTTGGCTTGGAGAATTCGAGCCCAGTATTGATTTGGTTGCCTATACATGCTCCACACAAGCTTTGCTCCTAAAGCTTTATTCATATAGTGCCAATTTCTTATCCCTGCTCCCCCTTTGGCTTTTGGCTTGCATATTTTTTCCCATGTTAAGAGAGTAATTTTGTCCTCTTCATTTACCCCATTCCAAAATTATTTTCTCATTTTCTACTCCAAAATTTTTAACACTTTATTGGGAATGTCTAGACACATCATCGAATAAACTGGTACTGCTAAGACCACTGTTTGCAACATTAAAATTCTTCCAGCTAAAGATAACCATTTTCCTTTCCACGCTTCCATTATTTTAGGCATTTTTCAATCGGGTCTTTCCATAGATCTACTTTATTGCTACCCTTAAAAAAAGGGATCCCTAGATATCAATTGGGTAGCAATCCTTGTTTCATCCCCAGAATTCTACAGATTCTGCCCTGTGTGTGTTGTGGAGTGTTAAAGAAATAAATTTCTTATTTTCTCCAGTTAATGTGCTGGCCCAACACCTTCCCATAAGTTCCCAATGTTTCCTTTATTGCTTTGGCTTCTTGTTCTATAGCTTCACCTGCTAAAAAGGTGTCATCCACAAATTGGAGATGTGTCATAGATTCCACCCCTTATGTGATCTTAATACCATTCCATGTTCCTCTGTTTCTTTTTTTTCCTTAATGAATCTACCTAAGACCTCTACCATTATTATGAACAAAAATGGGGAAAAGGGACCATCTTGTCTTATACCCTTCTCTTGAGAGAAAAAGCCTTGCAGGATTCCATTCACTAGCACTGAGAACATTGGCGAATCTATACATCCTGTCACTCATTGAATCCAATTCTCCCCAAACCCAAACCCTTTCAAAACTTTTAACAATAAACTTCTATCAACTTCATCATATGCTTTTTTTATATCAAGTTTAACCATCATTTTTTGTGTCTTGGACACTCTTATTGTATGGACTGCCTCATGTGCTACAATAATCCCTTCAAATATTGATCTACCTAGAGAGAACCCACTTTTCTCCTCTGATATGACTATGTGTAGAACATTCTTTAATATGTTAGAAATCACTTTTGATATTACTTTATACATTGTGTTACATAAAGCAATGGGTCTAAAATCCTCAAAGGTAACTTGCTCATCTTTTTTAGGGACCAAAGCTATGAAAGTTGTGTTAATGTCTTTAAGTATAAATCTTCCAGTTATTGATTATTCCACCACCTCCCATAGATTATTTCCTAGAATATGCCATAGCTTCTAGAAAAATATTGTCAGAAATCCATCTGGTCCTGGAGCTTTGTCACCTCCTAAACCCCGCAACGCCGCTTGGACCTCTTCTATAGTTATTGGGGCTATTAAGGTCCTATTAATTTCCTTTGAAACTACTTGTGGAAATACAACCAAAACTTCTTGTATCCTCCTTTCATCACTTTCATCTGCATTCTTTTTCTTTGAGAAGAAAGCAACAACTTCCTTATTGATACTTTCCTTATCCTCCAACTTTTATCCCTGACTATTTTGGATGCTAAAAATCTTATTCCTTGATCTTCTAATCTTATGTCTCCTTGGATTTTTGTTTCCAAAAGATTTCCTCTTTCCTCAACCAACCTTCCATCTCCTTTCTCAGTCGGATTTCTTCTTGGAAGTCTGCCTCTTGCATGCCATTTTCAATAAATTTTAAACTTAACTTTTGGAGGTCTTCCTCTATCTTATGTTTTTCCTAAAAAATGTTCTATGTTCCATATTTTGAGTTTCTCCTTAATTTATTGTAACTTTTTGAAAAAATAAAGGCCTTGTTACCTATTCTTCTTGGTGTATTTGCCCACCATCTGTCAATCATCTCAGTGAAACCCTCTGCTTGGAACCACATCGCTTCAAACTTGAAGGGGCATATTTCTGATGTATTTTCATCTTGAATCCTTAAGCATATCGGATAGTGGTCCGAGCCTTGGAAAGGTAGAATCTCTGCTTCACATGTCCATAGTGTGTCTACCCAGTTACTTGCCAATAAAAATCTGTCTAACTTTTCTGCAATGTTTAAAAAACCCGCTCTTCTATTGGTCCATGTAAATTCTCCCTTTTTGAAAGGAACTTCAATCAATCCAAAATCATTAACAAAATTACTGAAATCCTTTTGGCTTTCACTATTACACCCTTTCCCTCCTTTTTTGTCTACTCGTTTCAGGATATCATTAAAGGCTCTTCCCAATATAACCATCTCCTCTTGCAATTCATTGATTATTACTACCAAACTTTCCCACATTCTCCTTTTTTGCACCTTATTATTTGGGCCATAAATATTAAAGACTGATATTTTGCAATTGAGTTGCTTAGAGTGCACTAATAGCCATTTCCATCTTTGTTATGACTGCCTAATTGTTACCTCTATTTCTGCTTCATTCCATAGAGCGCCGAGGCCCCCTGAAGTTCCTTTTGGATCTACCATTGCACATTTCCATCTTCCAAACTTTTTTTCAAAAAAAATTAGGTTTTTCATCTTAATTTTAGTCTCCTGCAATAAGATCAGATCTGGTTTTGTTTGATCAAAACATCTTTTGATCAAACATAATTTGTCATAGGCATTGTAGCCCCTGACATTCTATGATAAGAGTTTCATAGCTCCCGAGAAAATGCATAGCCTTTTCCCGATATCAATTTTTTTTTGGTTAGAAGCACTGCCTACCATGGCTAACTTTAGCTTGTTTGATTTAGCACCCCTCTTTTTCTTTTCCCCAACTCTTGGTTTTAGAAGTTGAGATATGGTTTGTTCCATTGTTCTTGTTTCAACCACCCCCCGTGTTTCAAAAAAGCCCAAATCATTTAGGCCTCCCTCCTCCTCATTATCTGCAGAGTCTAAATCTCATTCCTCCGATCCATCCTCACTATCTCTAGTACTTTCAAAGGAATGTGCAAGATTTTTGATTAGATAAATCTCTATATCCTTGAATTTTCAATTGTCACCTTCCTATTCACAAAAATACCCTTGCTTCCTATGTTGGTTTGCCTCATTTTCCATAGAGTGTAGGTCCTCTAACACCTCCTTGCTTACCTCTTTTTTATTTGCGGGTTTTTCTATCTCCCTGATTTATGCAGTCTATGGGATCATCTGAGACATGAAATCTATTTCTCCCTTGTTCAACCTTTTCTCCTTTGGGGTTATATCTTTTGGTTTTGGGTTTCCCCAAAATGGTTTTAGGTCCCTTTGTGTGCTTTTTTCTTTGTTTCTATCAGCAGATAGGGGGAAAGGTGTTTCTTCTACCAGCTGTGTTGATAGTCTATCCTCTTCCTCATATTGTTTTATAGTCATCCCCTAAATAGATTCCTCTCTAGAAACTTTATAATTCTTCCTCTAAGGGGGGTTGTTGAATTGACCTCGGTCCAAAAAATTCACCTGGTTAGCCATGAAATCTACTGATCCCTTCCAATCACAAAGGCTTGCATGTTCTATTTGATCTAAAATCTCATCTTCTTCTAGTCCATTCCCTTTATTCTGAGATATATTCTACATTTGTGTGGTCATAATCTTGGTAGTTTGTCCTTCCCACACATCAATCATTTGCTTCCACGTTCCATGCTTTGTTCTTACTGTAATAAAAGTTGGGATTGGGTCATTGCTTTGTAGCTTTATTAGGATTCTTGGGTGTATTGATACATCCTTTGTGCTTATCACTTCCTTTGCTGAGACAAAGGTGCCTATTTTATTTCCTATATGTTGCAGGGTTATTTCATCCCAATATTTCATTGGGATATTGTGTAGGTTCAGCCATACAGGGTATTCTTTGATCTTTTCCTTTGTGGGGTCAAAATTTTCCACCCAATCTTTTAGGTAAACTCCTCTTCCATTTATTAAATATGGCCCATTGTTGAGGATCCATTCCTTTCCCTCTTTCTCAGCACAGATACCCATGTAAAAGCCATTCGTTAAAGTTTTGAGTTTTATATTGTTTCCTCATACCTCCCTACACCACCCCCGAATGATGGAAACTGATGACCATGGGCCCAACCATTTAAAGAAGAAATCCCTTTCTCTAAAAGATCCTACTACATCTAACCAAAGAGGATTTAAAATCTTAATCGTAGACATGACCTCATACCTGATGTGTTCTTCCTCTGCATGAGGTTGTTAGGGATGTTCCTCTGGTTTTTCCTTCTCCTCAATCTAATTTGGTTTATAGAAATTGTGTTCGATCTTTTTGAAATCAAAGTTTCGCCCAATCCTTGTGTAAACCAGAGCTTTACCAACTGTTCTGTGTTGGTTCTCCCATCTCCTTCCATTCCCATAAGATCTTTGTACTGGGTATTGATAACCATTTTCCCCATTCTTCCAATTATTTTGGGTCTTCATACTCTATTTTATCTGATTTTTGTTGTTAAAAGGCTAACTTCTATAAGCTTGCCCGTTATAAAGTCTCCCTTAGTGTGCTTGGAATCCTTCCCTGGCTTGTGTCTGCACCACACCTGTGCATTAAAAACTCATAGGTGACCGTTGCCTCCATACTTGCTCTCGCCTCTTCCTCATTTTGAATTGATAGAGTTTTCATTTCAATTTAAGTGTCATTAAAACCTAGGAAAGGGGAGTTTTTATTTAACGTAATTGAAATCATCATAACGTTAGAACCTCATCAATAATTCACTTAAGATTAATGAGTGTAGTCATGAATGAAACCCCAAAATCTCCATGCTTCACTATTCCTCTACTCCCTATTCTCTAACACAAGTCATAGTAGTAAAGGGTGCATATATTATTGAAAAAATGGCACATGAATCCAATCACCCATGGTGGATACAAAACCATGCCCTGGTTCAACAAGGGCCAACAAAACATCCAAACCTTGTCTCCAATCTAATTTCACACACTTCTCTACCACTCTTTTCACCTCCACCTTAATATCCAACTCAAGACCCCAAGCATAGAAAATTGATGTAATGTTGTTATTTGTCCTATATTTGTATTTGACTAGGATGTAATCTACCCCTAGAATACCCCGAACTAGTGAAAGGAAAAATGGGTTATTGGTTGAAAAAGCTATCTTCAATCATTCTTCCAAAATTTTGCCCTAGAAAGACATTTATTTATTTTTGTTTCTTGCAAGATGAAATTAGCTTCCATGATGACACCAAACTTCTTGGACCTTTTATCAACACAAAAAATAAAAAAATGAGAATGAAATCCCAAAAGTCATTATAAATCAACACAAACCAAAACCACGGGTATCATGCAAAATAAAGCAGAATGTACTCTATCATACGCCACCACCTTCTGCTATCATTACATAATAAATGTTTGTATACACATAAAAATCGTCAAAAAATAAACATAATTAAATTCAATCCATTTGGATTAATTAAATGTAATTGAATTAACATTTGATTATATAATTCATTAATTATTTAAACCCAACACATTCAAATATCATACATGGATAATTTAATTAATTCATTTGAACTAATTCCTCCTAAAAAGTCTTAACTATCACAATATGAAAAAAAAACAAATTGACGAATGAGAGACAAGGAAAAAATGCACATGGATCGCTCCAAGCCTTAACTTTCTTAACCATTTATTCTTGAAAGGGAATCTTGACCATTCAAATGGGACACATCATCAACCCCTAAACTCAATTATACCTTAACTAAGGCTAATCAAACTCACCCCCTACACCTTGGGAAATCCTATAAATAGGATACATAATTAGAGTAAAAGGATCCAATCATTTTAGCAAAGGCATAATGTTGGTTTGGAGATCCACATCCATCATCATTTAGTATTTGCATAATGCTAGTTTAGCTTCATCATTTAGAGTAAGATCATAATTGAGAAATGGCTTTGCATCATAGTAATTTGATCATTTAGAGTATAATTTGCATCTCATATCATATCATAATCTAATTTTCTAGGTTGTCACTTGAATTTAACTTGCAGATGAGAGAATCCATCAAGTCCCTAGAACTAGAGAGTCATAAAATGCTCATGATGTCTTTCATTTTGTTATTTTAGCTAGTTTATATCTTGTTGATTTAAAAGCTCGTATTAATGTTCTATGTAGGTTTGTAGAATTACAAAAAAAATAACACCCACCGTGGGACCCATGCCTCACTAATCCTAATAGGTTTTTGAGCTTATATTTGTAGAATTGTACTTGCAGGTTAAGGAAAATTAGCAGAAGATGACTTTTGACCGGAACATCGACGCTTTTGCAATTAAGAAAATCACTTCTAATCAAAATAATATCGCTTCTGACCTTAAGAATGTTGCTTTTGACTTGAAGAATATCGCTTTTGAGATAAATTGTGTCACTTCTGATTTTTCTATGCTCACTTTTTAATACAATAGCATCGCTATTAAATTTGATGCTCTCTGCATTTTTTTTTTCTGTGACTATTTTTTTTATAGGATTAAAGAAGTTTTCCTTTGAATTGAAAAACATCGCTTTTGCAAAAAATATAGTTGCTTCCAATACAAATATCATTACTTTTGAACAAAAGGGAGACACTTTTGAAATTACAAAAGTCGCTTTTAAACTAAATTTATTCACTTTTGATTTAATTAAACTTGCTTTTACTCTCTGTCACGTCACTTTCAAATCTGATGAAAATAATATAAAACAAAGAGCTAATTTGTGTTTAATAATGAATTGTAGATGGAAAGGGTTTGAAAAGTGAGGAAGATTGTTTATAAACCTCTAGTTATTATGTTCAAAAGGCTATCAAGAAGGCCAACACTTATGCTAAGAAGGTACAATGGGCTAACAAAATGGTTAAGATTAGTGAAGAAGGTAAAACTTTTGATATATATGCTGGAATTATTAACATGTATCAAGCTAATTATGGAGTTGAAATTAATTTTTATGCTCATCCTTGTGAATTTCATTGATTTGATAATATTGATTGATTTCTTAACCTTGGATGTATGTGTGTGAGACTCAAATTTGTGAAAGTTGTTGAGGATGGTAAGGAGTTGGTGCTAAAAATTAAACTTGCTAAAATGTATTAAAAATGTGCAAAAATGATCAAAGGTGCACAATCCAAATCTCTCAATCTTGTGTTTCATTTTACTTCCATTGAAATTGAATCTCGTGGCAATTCATTTTTCAAAACATAGAGTAATCTTAAAAATACCTTTTGTGATTGTGGATTTAGACAATAGGCCTATGCCCCCTATCAAAATATCACCTAGTTAGATAAGGTCAAAAAATGAATTGTGTTCTCTATGTGTTTAAAGGAAAAGGATGGTATGGATATTCTCTCACCTATTTTAGGTGATCAAAATACTAGACCCATCTCAACCTTAATTTCAATTTTAATCTACTACATTTTAGCCAAAGCGGGTCTACCTCGAGAGATTTGTCTTACGACGTCGGTGAGAGGGAACGACCCAAGCATGATACAACCATAAATCCATGGTAATTTGACCTACTATAATAAAATGAATTCATCCTTAATGGGTTGAATGAGGGAAATAATTTTAAGAATAACCCTCCTCTAGTAGTTCTTCGGAATTATGCAAAACATTATTCTTATGATGGTGGGAGGCTCCTGTAATGGGAGGTAAACTCAATTTTTTTTGAAAGGAATACTATCTACAACTTGGTTAAGTAGAAAGTGTACCTAATTATCCATCAAAGATAGAAATGTCCTTAGGTAGCTTGTTTGAATTGTTCTATTTGTACAAGACTTATGGAAATGTTTCAAGAAAATATACTTAATGTTATAGATTTTTGGGCAAAAAAGAGTGCTTGAGCATGTATTTTTATGTTTTAATGACCCTATCATTCAAAATAATTCAATCATTTAAAACCAAAAACACAAACTAAAAATACCTTTTGGATACTCGTTTCGGAGTAGGGTTCTTCTCAAACAAAACAAAGTTTAAAAATCTGCCATTGTCATACCTTCAAACAAGTTGATAATCCTAATTGTTCCATTCAAACCGCATCAATTTTCAAGTGTCATCAAATCATCTCAATCTTCAATTTTGAAAAGTTTGTCATCAAGGATTACAAGTCCTTTTCTTAGTACCAACAAAATTAAGATCCATATTAAGTCTTCATCATAGAGATAGATCTTTCTCTATTAGACTTTATTCTAGGAGACACTTCATTTTGGTCAAACCATAATTGGAACTTAACCATATCACTTGTTTTGGTAAAATCAACCAAAATTTTAAAACCCAATACCATTGAAAAGACCTTAACTCAATAAGTGACCCAAAAGTTAATTTCATGCCTACAAGGACAAGGTCTCACCATTTCAAAATATATCAAGATCATAATGGTAAAGTGACTTTAGAACAAATATTGCTTCAAGTGATAAATCAACCTCAACTACATGAGAATCAAAGCTAACAAGTTGATCGACTCCAACACGTAGATCAATCTTAAGTAAGACAACCAAGTAGGGAAAGCCATGAGAATGAATGGGCTAAGGCCAACAATAATAATAATGATATTAAAGATGAGGAAATAAAAAGAAATTAAAGGTAAAGGAAGCTCAACGAAGTCCTCTATTTCAAAAAATTATGGAGATATTACTTGAAACAGACAAGGAAAGGAACTTATAACCTTAGCACAACTAGGCATTAAATTTCCTCATGACTATGATGTTTCAAAACTAAAACAATATGAAGATGATATAAATCATACAGGGGATTTAAAAAAACACATTCAATCCCTTCAATGATAACTCAATGATATTCAAAGAGTAATCTCCACAAAAAGGTATACTTTAGAGGCCATTTTTCCTTTTCCATTTGATAAAAGTTTGCAAATTGTGCCTTTTACACCAAACGTTTAATTCTCTAAGTATGATAAATACATGGGTACAATAGATCCCAAAATCACATTAGAGAGTTTTGCACTCTAAGTATGTAATTCCTTCATGATCAAACATACCTAATGATATTATTCCCAAAGAGTCTAGGTGGACAAGCGATGGAGTGGTTTTCCAAATTACGACCCGAAATCAAGACATTTGAGGAATTAGTAACCAAGTTTGTCACACAATATTCATATAACATCAAACATAAGGTTACTATGTTAGACCTACACAACACAAAAAAAACACAATGGAGAGGCATTTTTAACATTTCTCCAAATAAGGAAGAGAATCTATGCTAAATATCCTATAAGTGTACTAGATAAGGAGAAAAAGGATATTTATATCAATATGTTGAATAGCGAGATGTACTGAGGTCTCCAAATGCAATGTCCTCCATCATTCAAAAAATGATTGAGAATGGTATTAAGATAGAAGATTCTATAATAAGGAAGGGTGATCTAAAGTTGTATAAGGACAACAAAGGATTCTCAACCAACAACAATAACTACAATAATAACACCTCAACCAATAATAATAACAATAATGACAAAACCAAATTTTGGTTAAAGAATAACAACAAACACCCAGTACATGATGGAGTGGATAAGCTATTAACATCAAACTAAAACCATCCTACCTTTCTATAAATTCCAAAAATCAAGTGAATAATGTCAACCAACCAAAAAATACACCATTTACTCACAAAAACAACCAAAATAATGATATAACAAGAACTTCACAATTCACCTCACCTAGAAGGAAGTTCACATCATTGGGAGAACCTCTTGAGACAACTTTAAAAACATGTATTGCAAACAAGATCATCACCTTACTCAAGTCAAGAGGTTATTAACCCTAAGTAAAACCTTCATGGTGGAATTATTCCCACCATTGTGAGTATCATTGAAAAAAAGGTCATAAGAAAAATGATTGCATGAGGTTGAAACTTATTGTACACGATCTAATCGATAATGACATTAGTGAGATAGATGGACCCAAAAAAAATGAAGATTACACAATATTTAAAACTCCTTTCCTAAATCATGAAAATGGAGAGTCCTCAAGTACAACCAAAAACAACAAGAATAGGGGAGATAAGGTTAACTTTTCTCATACCTATGGCAAAAGCATTAACTCATTGTGAGTTTTTGACAACTCCATTAATGTCATAGTTATAAAAGACAAGTAAGATAAAGAGCCCACAAATGTAATCACTAGGGGGAAAGCAACCAAATTAATATTAAAGGGAACATATAACAAGAAAATCATGAATGATCTCCCATGTTCATTAAAGCAATATAATTTGGTTGATCAAATTTTAAAAACACTAGCACAAATCTCGATATTAGAATTATTGAAAATCTCACCATCTCACAAGGAAATCTTGGAAAAGGCCTTGGTTGATATAATGGTTCCTAATAACTTGGATGTAGACCAATTTCAAACCATGGTATCTCATCTCATTGCACCATATTATTTCTCCTTCTTCGATAAAGATGACATGTCCTTGAATCACCCCTAAAATCTATCATTACATATTAAAGTTCTTATCGACAAGCATAGAGTTAAAAGAGCTTTAATAGATGGAGGGTATAGCTTGAACATATGTACCCTAAACTTGGTCAAATCCTTGGGATATCATAAAAATATTATTGATCCTAATAGAAAAAATCACTATTAAATCTTGTGATGATGAAGAAAGGTCATCCAAGGGTCTTGTGGTTCTACCAATCTAAGTCGGTCCAATCCAAAAAGAAATGGTGTGCCAAGTGTTAGATTTGAATTTGACCTACAATATATTGTTGTGTAGATCATGGATCCATTAGATGCAGGTGGTTCCTTCAACAAATCACTGATGCTTGAAGTTTTCCTATCTTGGTCAAGAGATAACCATTAATGGTGACCTCAACCATTTTCAATATTGTAGCAATGTGAAACCTGTCAAAAATTATTTGGTACCACATAATAGAGACGTTTCTAGACCTGATGCATCAAGTGAAAAAATCAAAGAAGAGGTTTCTAATCCAAGTTTGACATCCAAGAAAAAGGAAAAAGAGAGTTCAAATTCTAATTCCTCTAGTGAAAATGGTGAAAAATCTAGTTTTGCTAGTCCAAATACATCAAACAAGGATAAAGAAGTCAAGTCCTTCAAAATCAAAAAAAGGGAAAGAAAAAGAGGCACAATGCTTGAAAATAGACACACTAATGATGGATTTTGAGAATAAATTGAAGCTTCATCACAAAGGAGTAGTATATTATTCTTTGTCAATGGTAAATTTATCACCTTCTCCTAGATCTTATGCAATACCTTCAACATCACAAACCAAAGAACCTTCACTTCCTCAAAAATACAATGAAAATTTTGTAAGCCCTAACACATCCTTGGTAGGATAAGAAGATGATAATGAAGTCCTCAAGTGTTTGTACAAATATGAAGAAATAAAATCACGTGAAAGAGTGTTAGAATAACTGAGGGGGAGGGGGGGGGGTGAATCAGTGACCTTAAAAATAATTCCAAAAACTCAGCCAAACATTTATATCTCAAATATAATATCCTCTATTTATCTTTCAGTCCATCAAGATGAATTCCTTAAATAAATTTAGAAAATATATACTGCTTGGTAAGATATACTGTTTATCTTTTTCTAGCTTTTACCGAGTAGCAGCAATTAAACTTACTATTTACTAACCAATCTAATTTTAGTAATATGTAAAGTAAACTATCAACACAACAAAATAAATACACATTTGACACATGGATTTTAACGTGGAAACCCTGTTAAGGGAAAAACCACTTGGGACCGGTAACCCAAAAAAATTTCTCTTCTAAAGTGAGCTCGGTGAAGAGCCAACCCTCTTAAATGTTACAAACACACTGTTAAGTGCAACCTTGTTAGAGGATTCAAAACTAACAGTTTGTCTTTTGACCTAGGATTCACTATGTTGTCAACAAGAAAAACTTTTGATACTCTTGAGCATCTCAATACAATAAGGATGGTTAAATCCCACTCAGTTAAGAGATTTTCTGAATCAATGGTTAAACTGAAACAATAAATGATTTGTTCAATAATACAACTTTAACTTGCAAAATTTTAGATCTATTTTTAGTCCAATAATACATCTCTGATCAATATTTTATTTAGTTCCTTTGCTCCCCTCTTTGTTCTTCTTGGTGAATTCTCTGTCCTCTGTTGCTTGGTGTCTGCAAAATTCCTTGTCTCTATTCTTTGTCCTGTATGATCAGATCTATATAAAGACTTCTATCTTCACTAGAATTATGTTCAACATTTCTCTCTTCAAAATGAATTACTTTTCTCTTTATATAGACATGATTTATCCGTTCAATCTCCTTGTTTTCATTGTAGATCACTTCTTGATCCATAAAACTCAACATTCTTGCTTTAATCTGAAAAGCTCTCCTTCAGTTTTATTCCACAAATCTCTCCTTGTTATCTGTGAATAAAATGTGCTTTAAATCTCTTTCCTTTATTTGGTTTAACTGATTGATGAAAATAAAGAAATCAATCAATCAATCTAAATATAGCTCTTTCCAGCTAAGTATTTTTGTCATTCTTTATCTTTAGTTCTGATCGGTGATCAACTTTAGTTAGCTCAGTCATTGACTTTAGTCATCTCAGTGACCAATTCAATTAGCTTGATGAATAGCTCTTACTCGGTAACCACTTGCTTAGTTACTGCAGTGCTTGGTTTACACTGTGAATTGCTTGGTGTTCTTTGTCTGTCGCTGTGCACTATCCGTTGGTGTTTACTGTCACTTGGTGTATACTGAACTTTTATCTTTTACCAACAACATAAACTTTGTCCCTTCAAATCTTTTAATTTTATGACAATCTATATATGATCAATCAGACTACATCAAGTTGACATCAATGACAATACAATACATTAACTGATTTAATGTCTTGCATTCACTTTTGTAGCTCGGTGATCATGAACTTATCATCTTTAAACATTTAATCAGTTATAGTTCATCAATTTCTCCCTTTGGCATTGATGGAAACACAATATGAAATATGAAATATCATACCAAACTTATTGTTCTATAACCAATTCAAATATCCGACTCTCAGTAAGCTCTTCTAGCTTAGATTTAATTCTTGCTGAGTGCTTTTCCTTTCTTCATTCCCTTCAATGGATAGGTGTAGCAATTCTATTTTCTAAATCTATCTCTTTGTTGTATAATTTCTTCTCCCTTTTCTAGATAGATATGCAGTGTTAACTTTTCTCCAATTCTATCCCTTAGATGGATGGTTGTTTCTTTAAATCATCATTGGATCTTTCTCTCTCTTTGTAGAAACTTCTTTCTCTGATCTTTTCTCTCCCTTTGACTGATGTTATTCTCTCTGATAGATATTTTATTTTCTCTCCCTTATTATTGGATATTTCATTTAATCTCTCTCCCTTTGTATGATCATGATAGATATTTCATTGTGCACAAAAATGCCAAACAAAAATATCATCGAATCTTTTCTCCATCAGCAATACATCTCTATAGTAGAAAACAATATCTTTGGTGTGTGGTTCAGATAAGTACCTTCTTGTACTGATATGTCATTTTAGTCCATATCTCAGCTTGCATCAACATGATTGATCTTTTGATAATGTGTAGGCTGATGCAGCCTCCTAGTCATCTTAGTGACCAGTAGACAAGGGTCGAACCCCTAGTCTATTTATCAGGTACTCAAATGTATCTTTTGGCAATGGTTTTGTGAATATTACTGCTAGTTGTTCTTTGGATTATACATATTCTAGTATCAACTCTCTCTCTTGTACTTGTTCCCTCAAGTAATGATACTTAATATCTATGTGCTTTGTTTTAGCATGCATCGCAAGGTTCTTTGAAATGTTGATAGAACTTGTATTACCACAATAGATAATTACTGGTTCAAGGATTTATTCATTCATACCTTTCAACAATTGCTTGATCCATGCAATGTTAGAGAAATTTGCAGTAGCAGCTACATATTCTGCTTCTACAGTTGATTGAGATATGCATCCTTTCTTTTTGCTTATCCATGTGACAAGTCTGTCACCCATAAAGAATGCTCCTCCTATAGTTCTCTTTCTACCATCTATGTTTCCAACCCAATCAACATCGATATAAACTTGTAGCTCAAATTTGCCTTCTTTATTATACCACAATCCATAGCCTTCAGTATTCTTTAGATATCTCAAAATTCTTTTAACAACAATCATGTGTGATTCCTTAGGATTAGCAGATAATCTTGCAACTATACCAATTGCATGTGCTATATTTGGTCTAGTGTGTAGAACATACATTAGTTTTCTAATCATGGATCTATAAGGTCTGATTTACCTTAGTTTTCTTGTCTTCCTTTGTCAATTTGCATCCGGTTTCTATAGGTGTTCCAACTAGTTTAGAGTCCTCCATCTTGAATATCTTCAGAACTTGTTTGATGTATTTGGATTGTGTGATGTAGATGCCCTCATCTTGTTGTAGAATCTCTAGAACAAGAAAATTTTTGATCTCTCCAAACATTGACATCTCAAATTATTTTCTCATTTCATTAGCAAATGATTTGCATAGCATATCATTACCTCCAAATATGATATCATCAACAAATATCTCAACAATCAGAATCGTATCATCAGTATCTCCTTTCAAATACAGATTACTGTTATCACTTGTTCTAACAAATCCAATAATAATGAGATAAGAGTGAATTATTTCATACCATGCTCTCGGTTCTTGTTTCAATCCATACAAGGCTTTGTGTAGTTTACATACCATGTTCCTCTTGTTAGGATCAAAAAACCCTTCAAGTTGTTCAATGTATACCTTCTCTTCTAGTATTCCATTCAGAAATGCATATTAATTAACGTCCATTTTGTATACTTTGAATCCTTTAAAAGTAGCATAAGCAAGTAGAATTATTACTTTTTCTAGTCTAGAAATGGGTGCAAAGGTTTCTCCATAGTCAATACCTTCTTCTTGTGCATACCCTTTGCATACTAATCTTGCTTTGTTTCTGGTGACTTCTCCATTCTCATTCAGTTTATTTTTGAATATCCATTTGGTAGCAATGACATTTTTGTCACTCGGTCTAGGTACTAATGTCCATGTTTTATTCTTCCCAATTTGTTCAATCTCTTTATTCATTGCACTAACCCATTCTTGATTCTCAAGTGCAGTATTAACAGATTTAGGCTCAAAATCACAAATCAAACATGTAGTGTTAAGAGACTTACTTCTTGTTCTCATTCTAGCTCTTTTGTCTCTAATGATTTGGTCCCGTTGATGGTGTCTTCTGAAATATTTAGCAAGTATAGGTTTAGATCTTTTTTCTTCATTTTGATCAGCATTGTGATCTTCATTATCACTCGGTTCAACATTGTGAGCATTTTCCTGATTCTTGGTGTGTGCAGCTTGTTTCTTGGTTGCATTGTTCTATCGCTCGGTAGTGTTACACTGTTGCTCAGGAAGTCAGGTTCTTCAATGTAGAAAAATCTATTGTAATCTTTTGGTTCCTTTCTACTTTCTTCATCATTTTTCTTAGCAAATTCATCCACTTTAACATTTGCACTTTCAATGATTTTGTAAGAAGATTTGTTTAGATATTTATAAGCTTTGCTTTTAGTAGAATATCCTAGAAATATTCATTCATCACTTTTAGAGTCAAGATTCCCATTTCTACCATCTTTCAATATATAACATTGAATTCCAAAAATTCTAAAGTAACTCACATTTGGTGTGTATCCATACCATAGCTCATAAGGTGTCTTATTGGTGTCTTTCTTCAATTGAACTCAGTTTAGTGTATAGACAGTAGTACTTACAACTTCTCTCTAGAATGTTTATGTGATGCCTTTTTTGATCATCAGTGTTCTATCACAATCAACAATTGATCTATTCCTCCTTTTAGCAATCCCATTTTTCTATGGTGTTCTCGATGCAGAAACCTGTCTTGTAATCCCATGCCCATTACAAAAAGTTAGTGAATTCATCAGAAATAAATTCTCCTCCTCTATCTGATCTTAAACATTTTTTTTCTTTTCTACTTTGTTTTACAACTATAGCTTTATACCATTTGAGCATCTTAAATGCTTCATATTTATCTTTTAAGAACATGACAGTCATCATCCTAGAATAGTCATCAACAAATAGAATGAAGTATCTATCACCATAATAGCTCTTTGTTCTCATTGGTCCCTATAAGTCAGTCTGGACTAACTCTAGAATAACATTAGATGTGTAGGTTTTTCTCTTGAAAATATACTTTTTCATTTTTCCTTTTTGACAATTCTCACACATGACATGGTCGGGTTTTGACATACTCGGTAAGCCTCTTACTTTTATTTTCTTACTTATCTTAACCATGTTGTCAAAATTCACATGAAATAACCTTTTATGCCACAACTAAACATCTTCATTTCTAGCCAATAAACACGTGGTCTCAATATTATCAAGATAGAATAGATTACCTTTTGTTTGTTCACCAATACCGATCAACTTTACTTTTCCATTATAGATCTTTGCCTTTTTGTTCTCAAATGCAACTCGGTGTCTTGTGTTGTTCAATTGTGAAACACTCAATAAATTATAGTTAAGTCCTTTCACCCAATATGAATTTTCACATCTGATCAGAATATTCAACATGATGGTTATTTTTCCTTCAATTGGGCAAGGTGAGTCATTACCCATCCTAACTGATCCACCATTATAATATTCAAAAGTTTCAAACTTTTCTTTATCTCCAGTCAGTATAGCCACTATCAATAATCCATACATCATTTTTGCTAACTTTAGATATGAGTGCAGTTTCAACATACCTTTCTTCTTCATCTGAATCATCCTTCATAGTAGCAAATACTATCTCAACATCTTCATCAGAATCAGTGTCAATATTTTTAGCTTTGTTCTCAACTAGGTAACAAGCCTTCTTGCCTTTGTCCTTGTAGTCTCGGTTATCTCTTCTGTCAGAGTTTTTAGTTTCTTCTATAGTCTCGGTCATCACTTCTGTCAAATTTTTTTCATAAGATCTATCATTGTTTCTTTCATCCTTTCTCTTGTTAGGGCATCTAGCAGAAAAATGTCCAATTTCTTTGAAATTAAAACATACCAATGGTAATTTACCTTTATATCTTCCTTTACCTCTATGTAATCTTCTATCCATTAGTGCTTCAAGTGCATCAAGTTCTTGTTCATCACTATCACTTTCACTATCATTTCTCATAGTGTGTTTATGACTATATTTTCTTATTTTTAGAGAAGATTTGAATGCAGACTGAATAGTTGGTTAGACATTGTTGTCATAGTTGTTCATCTCAAATGAAATAATTCTACCAATCAAACTTTCAAGAGTAACATTGTTATTTTCTACCGCTCTCATTTCTTGAATTGTAGATACTCTAATAGCATAAATACGGAGTAAGGTTCTCAGAATTTTACTTACAAATATTTCTTCCTCAAGTAATCCTCCTACTCCACGGATAGCATTGAAAAATTCTTTGATTCTTCTATTGTACTAAGTGATGTTCTCTCCTTCTTTCATTCTCAGGTCATCAAACTTTCCTCTTAGGCTTTCAACTTTAGCTCTCAGCACATTTGTATCTCCTCCATGTACTAGCTTGAGTTTTCCCCACATTTACTTTGCAGTGGTGTATGATTTGACATCTTCAAATTCAGCATCGTATAGTGAAGAAGCAAGTTCTATGATCATAGAATTGTGTTCATGTTTCTCTCTCAATTGATCAACATTTAGAGGTCGAGTAGGTGCAACATATTCAATATCCAAGTATTGTGTGACATCATTTCCAATACCTGATAGATGAAGTCTTATCCTGGTTTGCCATGATGTAAAGTTGTCCTTGTTCAACTTTAGCTTGAGTCTTTAAACTCTCTTCCAAGCACCAAAGCTCTGATACCAATTGTTAGAATAACTAAGAGGGGGCGGGGGGAGTCAGTGGCCTTAAAAATAATTCCAAAAACTCAACCAAACATTTATATCTCAAATATAATATCCTCTAGTTATCTTTTAGTCCATCAAGATGAATTCCTTAAATAACTTTAGCAAATATATACTGCTCAATAAGATATACTATTTATCTTTTTCTAGCTTTTACCGAGTAGCAACAATTAAACTTAGTGTTTATCGACCAATACAATTTTAGTAATGTGTAAAGTAAACTATCAATGCAATGAAAGAAATACACGTTTGACACATGAATTTTAACGTGGAAACCCTATTAAGGGAAAAACCACTTGGGACCGGTAACCTAAAATTTTCACTCTTTTGAAGTGAGCTCAGTGAAGAGCCAACCCTGTTAAAGGTTACAAACACACTATTAAGTGCGACCTTGTTAGAGGATTCAAAAATAAAAGTTTGTCTTTTGACCTAGCATTCACTATTTTGTCAACAAAAAAACCTTTTGATACTCTTGAGTATCTCAATACAATAAGGATGGTTAAATTCCACTTGGTTAAGAGATTTTCTGAATCAATGGTTAAACTGAAATAGTAAATGATCTGTTCAATAATACAACTTTAACTTGTAGATTTTCAGATCTATTGTTAGTCCAATAATACCTCTCTGATCAATATGCTCTTTAGTTCCTTTGCTCCCCTCTTTGTTATGCTCGGTGAATGCTCTATCCTCTATTGCTCGGTGTCTGCAGAATTCCTTGGCTCTGTTCTTCAGCCTGTACGATCAGATCTGTATGAAGACTTCTATCTTCACCAGGATTATGTTCAGCATTCCTCTCTTTATAATGTATTACTTGTCTCTTTATATAGACATGATTTAGCCATTCAATCTCCTTGTTTTCATCGTAGATCACTTCTTGATCTATAAAACTCAACATTCTTGCTTTAATCCAAAAATCCCTCCTTCAGTTTTATTCCACAAATCTCTCCTTGTTATCTGTGAATGAAACATGCTTTAAATCTCTCGCCTTTCTTTGGTTTAACTGATCGATGAAAATAAAGCAATCAATCAGTCAATCTAAATATAGCTCCTGCTAGCTAAGTGTTTTTGTCATTCTTTATCTTCAGTTCTGATCAGTGATCAACTTCAGTTAGCTTGGTCATTGACTTTAGTTAGCTCGGTGACCACTTCAGTTAGCTCAGTGAATATCTCTTTCTCGGTAACCACTTTCTTAGTTACTGCGGTGCTTGGTATACACTGTGAATTTCTTAGTGTTCTTTATTCATCGGTGTGCACTGCCCGTTGGTGTTTACTATCACTCGGTGTATACTGAACTTTTATCTTTTACCGACAACATAAAATTTGTCCCTTTAACTCTTTTAAGTTTATGACAATATGTATATTACCAATCAGACTATATAAAGTTGACATGAATGTCAATACAATACATTAACTCATTTAATGTCTTGCATTCACTTTTGCAGCTCGGTGATCATCAACTTATCATCTTCAAGCATTTAATTAGTTATAGTTCATCAAAAGAGTACAACATATAAGAATTACCATACATCAATATGGGAAGGGTTTTGAAATCATGCAAAATATGAGGTATCAAGGATTGGATCCTCTTGGAAAGAGAAAATAAGGAATATCAGAACCCCTACAAGCCACCTTCAAGTCTAACAAAGAGAAAACTAGAGTAGGATATCTTGAAGCTGGTTTTACTGAGAATAATTTCCCTCATATCCATGATAAAATTCTCAAACTACAATTATATAGTGATGACGACTCTGCAAAGTGGGAATGAGATTCATTTTCTAAAGAGTCTTTCCATGACAAGGAAGTGGATGTTATTCATTCCTATGCATGTACATCCATGGAAGAATAGAGGTCATCTCAAGGAGTGATATAAAATCAAAGATAAACATACATGCCCTTTCTATAAGGACAAAGTTTAGGGTATACACTACTAGATAACATATCACAATACATAGAAGAATACTCGAGTGAGGAAGAACAAGATTCAATCCATATGGACCATCTCGATAAAGCTCACATTATTGAATTTGAATATACAATGTATGAGGTGGACCATAATACCATCAGGACCTTAACCTCAATAGACCTAAACCCATCCAATGATCCTTTACCTTTTCTACATCTCAAACTCATTGATAGGGAACTATCTGTACCAGTTGAAATGGACACCTTTCAAAATGATTATTCTATTGCCTTGTACCTTAACATGGTTGAACCATCTTCCACCAAAATTTTTTATCAAGAGGAATCAACGGGGGGAGATGTCAAATCTCTTAGTAAAAAAAGTAAAGAGCAAAATAAAAGGTCTAGTGGTGAAAACCACCATGTGGTAGTACTAGATCACAAAAAAGTAAAAAATAAAAGATGAATCTGAAGATGAAAACCTCATTGAGGCATATAAGGATGAGAGACTTGACATTATTTCACATAATTATGAATAAATATCTTCAATATTTATAGAGCCAACAAAGAAGGTGAATATTAGAACAAAAGAACTCAAGATCATCAACTTAGCAATATCCCTATCCAAAGAAGAAGAAAAACAATTTATAGATTTATTCAAGGAAAGGAAAATAATTTATTCTTGGTCATATGTCAACATGCCTAGGCTAGATCCTAAGTTGATAATTCACCATTTGAATATTGCTCCTGGAGTTAAGCCAGTGAAACAAAAAGCTGAGGAAAATGTAACTACACGCGACATTGCAAGTAAACGCAAAATTGAAGAAACTCTTAGATATCATCTTCATTCAATCCATTTCTTATGCTAAATGGATTTCAAATATTGTACCAGTTTCTAAAACTGAAAAGAGTATAAGAGTTTGCACAAACTTCAAAGATAAAAATAAGGTATGTCTAAAAGATGACTTTCTACTTTTGAGCATTGATAATATTGTAGCTCTTATAGATGGACACTCAATGCTATCACTAATGGATGGATTTTTTTGGCTATAACCAAATAAATATTGCACCAGAAGATCAAGATAAGACAAAATTTACATGTGCATGGGGTACTTCCTATTGAAATGTTATGCCCTTTGGTCTCAAAAATGCCAGAGCAACTTATCAAAGAGAAATGACCACAATTTTCTATGATATGATGCATACCTTCATGGAAGATTATGTAGAAGATATTTTAGCCAAGTCCTCTACAACAGAATAACATCTACCAATCCTGGATAAAATCTTTAAAGGATTAAAAGTTCATGGTTAGACTAAACCCCAAAAATGTTTATTTGGGGTCAAATTAGGATAACTTCTTAGATATATTGTTTCAGAAAAGGGAATTGAAGTTGACCCAGCAAAATTGAAGGCCATCATAGAAATGAGATCTTTAAGGAACATAACCCAATTGAGATCATTACAAGGAAGAATTCAATCAATAAGAAAGTTTATAGACCAACTAGCTTAAATGTGTCACTCTTTCACGCAGTTGCTCCATAAAGGCACTTCTTTTTAAGTGGGATACCAAGTGTGATGAATCCTTTGATCTAATCAATAAATATTTGATGAACCTTCCAATATTGATGGCTTCAATACTAGACAAACCCTTATTACTCTACATTTTAGCAACAAAGAATTTATTAGGGGTATTATTATCCCAACAAGATGAGGAAGGAAAAGAAAAGACTATCTACTAAATTACTAGAACTTTGGTCAAGTATGAACTCAACTACACCTTCATAGAAAGAGCATGTTTAGAAGTGGTATTTTCTTCCCAAAATTTAAGGCATTACATGTTAGCACATCAATTCAAACTAATTGCTAAGATAGATCCTTTGAAATATCTTCTTAGTAAATCATCTCTCATAGGAACATTAGCTAAATGGGTAATGATCCTAAGTGAATTTGATATAGAGTATGTGGATCAAAGAGCAATAAAAGGGAAAGTACTAGTAGACCATCTAACAATAAAATGGCAAGTACTAGTAGAGTTTCCTGATGCAAACATCCTTACAATTGTACCTCAAACATGAAATTTATATTTTGACAGGTCATATACTCAACATGGTCAGGGGTAGGAATTCTTATTATCACACCTTAGAGTTACACTATACGAAAGTCTTATAAGATTTTGTTTCCATGCACCAAGAATATAGTTGAAGATGAGGCACTAGTGATTGGGATAAAAATGGCCTTAGAATGGAGAATCACATAACTACAAATATTTGGGGATTTACAACTAGTAATCAAACAAATAAATGATGAATATCAAACTAAGGATGATAAACTCATACCTTAAAAGAGAATGGTTGATGATCCAAATAAGTATTTTGTGCTAATCACATTTGAACAAGTTCAAAGAGAAGATGATAGAGAAACAAATGCTATGGTTACCTTGGCTTCACAACTTCAATTACCAGGCCAAAATGCAAGATATGAGTTCTTGGTGGAAGAATTGGTAAAACCTATCTATGATGAACCTGAATCCCAAATTGTCTACTTACTTGTAGGTCCTAACTCCACTAGGTATGGCCCTATTTATACTTACCTAAAATACAATATCCTACCCTTAAATAAATCTCAAAACCAAAAGAGAAATTTCATATGCCAAACATCCTAATATACGTTACTATCTTATGCATTGTATTGAAGAGGTCTTGATGTGACCATCCTTAGATGTTTAGAGCATGCGAAATATGAAAATGGATTACGAGAGATTCATGAGGGTATTTGTGTTTTGCATTCTAGTGGTTTAACCTTGGTAAAGAAACTTATTAGAATGGGGTATTATTTGATATCTACGGAGAAGGATGCTTTTTAGTTTGTGAAGACCTGCCAAAAGTGTCAATTTCATGGAAATCTGATACATGTGCCAACACAAGAGTTACATACATTGACTATACCATGTCCCTTTTATCAATGGGGTTTTGAATTGATAGGAATGATATATCATCCCTCATCAAATGGTTACAAATACATAATCACAACAACAAAATATTTTACCAAGTGGGTTGAAGTCGTACCTCTCTCTATTACAATAGGAAACAAATATCAATGTTGATCTTGAATTGCATAATTTGTGGATATGGTACACCATATACCATCATATTAGATAATAGAAATCAATTAAAGAACAAGGATGTAATATAATTATGTGAGGAATTATACATCATTCAATATTTATCTTCAATCTATTACCCACAAGGAAATGGACAAGCAAAGACTTCCAATAAAAACATCCTTAAAATCCTTAAAAATATAGTTGATCACTTAGGTAGAGATTGACATATCTAGTTGAATCCAACATTATGGGATTTTAGGACCATCATCAGAACACCTACAATATCTACACCTTTTTCCTTAGTTTATGGAGCAGAAGTAGTTTTACCTTTGGAGGTAGAGATACAATCACTTAGGGTTTTATTACATGGCATATTGAGAGATGAAGACTATAGGGTTTATAGATTGCAAGAACTAGAATTACTTGAGGAACGTCAACACCAAACATATGATCACTTTAAGGTTTATAAAAAGAGGATTTCAAGAAACTACAATAAGAAGATCAAACCTAGAGAATTTCAAGTTGGAGATCTAGTTCTAAGAGAAAATCAAAGGAATCAATAAGATAGGGGAAAAAATGCAAGTTTGAAGCAAATTGGCTAGGAAATTTTGTCATTACATCATATTATAGATCATGGAATTAAAAGTTAGCCACATGTGATGGAGATGAATATAAGAACCTATCAATATTATTCACCTTAAGAGGTTTTATACTTAATCAGTTGAAAGAATATCAAATTGAACAAAAAATATTGAACCTAATAAATTAAAAAAAAAACATTGAAAAATGATCCTGAAGAAAGATGAAAATAAGAAAAAGACATGAAAAAATCTTTATCTTGGTGGAAAACTAGCAAATAGGTGCCTTGATAATAAAGAAAAAAAAACAAAAAGAGAAAAAGAAAGAAAAAAATAAAATAAAATAAAATAAATGCAATAAATCCAAGTAGTGAAAAATTGGCAAACATGCGCTACTTGTTTCAAGTTAAGCTTCTCTATATATCAAGTACCACCACATTTTTGTTCTCATTCCTATTTCCTCCATCCTGTACATATGTATTTGCATTCTTCCATTCATACATGGTCATAATAAACCCCCCACTTGCATATCTCTATTGTCCAATAAAGTTTTTATCATGGTTTGGAAATTTGTCTTGGTCCATCATCATTGTCAAATCAAACTAGGGGAAAAATCTGAACTTAGCGAGCTCATAAAAACATACAAAAGCATGACAAAAATACATCTAATCAAGATCAATATTCATTAATTTTTGAACGAGTCAAACATACAAACATCTAGAAAACCAAGCATCAAATCGACAAACTTGGACATCAAATCAAATCGCCAAAATTAAGATTGAAACAATAAAAATGAATGAATTTATTCTGGAAAAATGGATCAAATAACAATGGAAAATATGTTCAAATATTGTTTCTTTACTTTCAGAATCATGTATTTTTAGCAACTCAAATATGTCTTCGAACTAGAGAAGCAATGATGGAGCATGATATTTTCTTTTTCTTCTGCTTGTACAATTAATTCGTATTAGTATGAAAATTATTCTAAAGACATGATCATCCAAGTATCATTGAGTACATTTGCATATGAAAATGATTAATTTTTGGTCTATTTAAGCAACATATACCTAGTTCATCTTGGTTCCTCATACCTGGATGCTGGGATCAACTTGCAACATAAAAACTAATGAAAATGCTATTCATATGATCACGATTCAACATCAGTGATGGTTGTACCTAATGATATTCATATCATAATGATTGAAAATTAGTGGTTCTTGTACCAATTACAACCTTCCAAAAGCTCAATGATGATAAAAAGAAAAATAAATGATTCAGTGAAAAGTGGCAACTTTCCCGTTGCATTTGCATTTGCATTCATGAGTAGATTTAAATCTTGCATTGGTAAATCATTATGTGATTTCTCAAAGGTCAAAATTCAAAATCAAATCAACAAATTCTCCTTTAGGTGGAAAACACCAGACTTTAATAAAAACTAGTGCATATCATTTTCATTTTGGTGCATTTCTTAAGCCATTGCATATCATTAATCTTTAAAATAAAAAAAAGTGCACAATTCATTAATCATTATTCCATTTAGGATAATTACATTAAGGGAATCTATTTTTCATTTCATTTATCATTAAATACATCTAAGTGGATTTAGTAATATTCATTACATTCCATCATCATATATACATAAATATTACATAACCATATAGAACCATAACATCAATAAAATTATAATATACATTGCGTCCATAGAAAATAAAGCATCATATAAGCATATTTCATACATTATCCATCTATGCATATAGGTAAATAAAATCATATGCATCTAGAGTAAATCATACATTAATGCATCCATAAAATAAAACCATCTATACTAGGCATACATATCCATCACACGCATCCATTAGCACATAATAAGTAAATGCATCACATACATACATCCTGCATAAAAAGATAAGAGAATAATATAGACATGCATCTATGATAAGTCTCACTAAATCATCATATATATCAGCAAAATCATAAATTATAGTATATAATGACTTAAAAGAGAGAATAACTCATAAAAGGGGGGAGAGCGATAGATCATGGGTCCACATAAATAATGTACATCAAAGTACATTAAGGTACAACATCATAATAATCAAGAGTCAAATATATACATCATGTCAAAATATATTATCATCACAATGCCATCTATACATGACTCCCACTTTTATCACTACCCACACCAACACCTATAGAGGTACTTTCACTAGTACCTACATCTAGATCACATGGTGGTCTCAGTGGTACACATGTAGCCCCTTGGCCCTGCTTCCCACTGGCCCTATCTCTCTTAGTTCGTAGAGTAGATACCTCTACTACTAGTACCTAAATCTAACCTTGTACATGCTGCAACTGAGCCTATAATGTTGTTATCTTGGCCTGTAACATTTGTATATCCTAACTAGGGGGAACTAGGGAAACTAGTTGAACTACCTATCTACATGCACAAGGCCTCCGAGCTACCCATCCTTGTGACATAATAACTCTATCTCTCATAGGACCTGCACCACCTCATCCACCTCCATCCTCACCTCAAACTCCATCCCCACCTCGACCTCCATCCCTACCACCTCAGCCTTCATCTCTACCTAGACCTCCATCTCCACCCCGACCACCATCCCTTCCACCTCGACCTTAACCTCAACCTCCATCTCCTACTACAACTATGATTATCCCACCTCTACCTCTTACTACCTCTTACTACCCCTCCATTTTTGAGAACCATCCCCATTATCAACATCCTCATCATCATCACTGTCATCATCGTCTAGAGCAGGAACTGACTTTGTCAAATTAGTCAGTTTAGGAAATGAATGATTAGCAAACCAATGACCATAATTTGCTATAATTCCAACATCTAGCATACCTGGTCGCTAATCCCAAGAAATGGCACCAAGTCTCTCATACTCATTTTGCGCTATCCTATAATCTACACTAGGACCCCATAGAGACCTCCTTGAATACACATGTACATAAATGGATAGAACCTGCAACATACCCTAAGTCATAACTGTTACCCTAATTTTTCACATTGCAATATGACAATCATAAATAACAGAAAATTGCATAAAGGTACACCTCTTTAACATTTCTATTCAGTAATGAAGATCAAATACATTGCCATTGCATTCATATTATCAGATTAAATTGTTCTCTAAGTATTAATCACTTTAATATTTTCAAATTCATAATTGATAATTACATTGTGCATTCAAAATGAATGTAATAAGCAAATGTTTCTTCCATATTAAATCTTTTCATATTGAAACTTAGAGGTAATTATAGAAAAGAAATCATAATAGAAGCATGAGTAGGGATCCATGCATTGCCTTCTGAAAGTCAACTCTATGATATGGTAGTTGGTTGTCTGTCCTCTGTCCAAGTCCTCCTGTTAGTTCTGCATTCTAGGTCTAGGGTCCTATCCTGCATCATGAAAAGAGAAAAGAGTTAGATCCAAATTGGATCTAAGCAATGCATGGAAACCAAAACAACATACAACAATCAATATTTTAGAACTGTAAATCTACAAATAACATCAATACAACAACAAAGTATGCATCTACATCAACTGAATAACAATATCAAAGGTACATAACTCCATGAAAACTTTTACTGTATATGGTTATCATTGTCCATTATTCAAGAGTTGTCGTTTATAAAACCATAAATCTAAGTCAAAGGGACTTAGTTCCTGTAGCTGAGAAACCTTTTTCAGAACATCAACATGTTAAGATGGTAAACACAACCAATCAACCAACATTCATGCATGAATGTCATTTCACATGGCACTCACACACAAACATTGATTGGTTAATTATGTTCACTAACCTAACATGTTGATTTGATGGTGTGTGCAAGCGAAATGAGCAGATGTGTATACAAAATGTAGAAAGAAACATAATCTATGTGCTCACTAGTAGCAGATGACAAAAAATGCAATGAGTGTCACGAGCCTGTGCTCGAACCTCATAAGATGCATTATGAAAGAAGGCTAGGAGCTCATAAATTCAGGAATGGAAAGATGCAAAATAAAGAGACGCAGTTCATAGAGGTTGGTACAAGATGCAAGCATGTTGTTACAAGTTTAAATGCTATTGATACAGAAGGAAGAGTTCATTAATGCCACTAGAAGGTGCATGTGAAATGAAAGGATGCCCTAAAAGATGGATGTTCCAGATTGAAATGGATGATCAAGTGCAAATAACATAATTGCAAATCAAATAATGAGGTAACACTATATGTCATTACTGCACAAGCAAAGATTAAATGAAATGCTATTTGAAATGGAATTGTACACCTCCTTCAATCATGAATCGTGATTCCCAAGCTTTCCAAAGGTGAGGGTTAGTAGCAATGGTTTTACAATGATACAAATAAAGTACACAAGAACTACTAAAACAAATAACTTGAATGCAACCAATATAATGTACAAGCAATGAAAGGAAAACAAATGAATGCAAACCCCAAAGTGCTTGAAGCTTCTATTGTCTCTTTCTACTCCTTCCGAAGTGTTGTTTTTGATGCTCAGTATTGGTGTGGGCAGCGTCTATGACTTGAGAAGCGTTAAGAATTTGATACTTGAAATGTGTGTGTGATCGCAAGATGGCTTGAATGCTAGAACCAAATTGACATAGTAATGGCACATGAGAGCTTGAAATCCTAGATCCTTCAAATGGTTATGAAGGGTTTATTATATAGGAATTGGTGATGATATGAACGGTTGAGATCAATCCCAGAGATAGGGAGATGAACGGTTGAGATTAAAAGGA
>MU223456.1:1100911-1111142 GCA_018584345.1 Thuja plicata | reverse complement strand
AGTTTGCCCCTGATTTTGCATATCCATCATTTGGGTTTGAAGGGTTTGCATTTGTTGCATTAACATGTCCGTTTGATATTGAGGTTGGTGTGTGAGGACGTTCCTCTGTGCTGTAGTGGGTATGAGGCCATGCCTCTGTGTCCCTTAGGTAGGAACATAGGATTTCATCCCAGGGACTTGATATTGATTTCCCACTGAGTGATTTGGAAATGGGGGCACATGAGTAGCCTATGGTGGGTTTTGATGCGTTTGTTGTTGTGATTGAAACTAGGGTTGATACTGGTGGGGTTGATATTGCTGCTGCTGAGGTTGGGGTTGAAGCTGGGGTTGCTATTGCTGAGGTTGGAATTGAGGCAATTGAAGTTGGGGTTGCTATTGTGGGGGTTTGTTTTGAGGCAACTGAAGCTGGAGTTGCTATTGCAGAGGTTGGTTTTGAGGGAATTGAAGCTAGGGTTGCTATTGCAAGGGTTGGTTTTGAGGAAACTGAAGTTGGGGTTGCTGTTGCTGGGGTTGGATTTGAGGCAACTAAAGTTGGGGTTACTATTACGGAGGTTGGTTTTGAGGAAACTAAAGCTAGGGTTGTTGTTGTAGAGGTTGGATTGATGTCAGAATGGGCAAAGGTGTAGCCTTGGGCGGGCATTGACTATAATTCATACATGCAGAGATGGATCCCTGTGGGCATGAGGTGTTGATCCCAAGATAAGTATGAGTTGACTGTAGTAGCGGCATAGTTTCAGAATAGTTGGTGTTTGGTGTGATAGAAGGCATAGCTTGAGAGCTTGATTGCCTTGACCATATGACCGAAGGTGGGAGCATATTAGTAACCATAGGTGCACTCAGCTATGAGCCTATCATGCTTTGAGTGGAAGATGTACTGGCCTGGTTCATGTCATTGGTTTAACTAGGTATCATCTATGTCAATGTGGGTAATACCAATGGTGGGAAGATTTGAGAGACAATAGGCAGTATCTGAGGAGGCTGAGTAGTGTTTTGACCTGCGAGAGGGTTTTCAGACCATATGGTTGATACACTGAATTCAGTAGGGAGTTTGACTCCCTTCTTTATCAGCATGGCTAAGAAGCATTCAGGATTCCTCTCTACAACAACGTTAACTACTTGTGTGGAATAAGAATCTTGCTCTATATCCTCTAGTTCCTCTTCTGTGACATTTTGGAAAAGAGCTACCCTACGGGGTTATTTAAGGAACAAAGTAGAACTGGTATTTATGAAAGGATCATTCTCTCGCTCTATTTCCCAAGTGATGAATCTATTGATATATGACTTATCAGGTTGTGTTCTAGCCTTAGACCTTGTGTAAGGCCCTCCATGAGGTGTTTGAGACATAGTGTGGTCCAGATTTTGTAACTAAAACAAGTGATATAAAGCAAACAAGGAAGAAAATCCTTTCTAAGGAAGTCTGAGTTATGTTTTGGACAAGGGTAATTCTAAGGACAGATTTTGATATATCTTGATCTCAAAGTGGTGATGATGTAAAAAGATAAGATTTGTTGACCTTTGCCTTGGAAAAAGTCACTTTGATAATGATGATGATGTTTGATATGATGAGATCAAGGTATTTCGAGTCTGAGCTTTCAAACTAACAATGTTTTTGACAATAATCGTGCTTTCCAGAGAAGGGGTGATCTTTAATGTTTAGAGATTCACACAATGTTATTCACATTTTCCTAGGATAGACACTAGTTTTGGACACCAAATAAAGGGTTCTTTCAAGGTTTTCAGGTCAAAACAGGTGTAAAATATCTCTGGTCAAGTGTGGCAAAACTCCACCGATTGCGACAAAGTGTATGGTCAATTGCGGTACGTTATAACCAATTGTGGTAATAAACAAGTCGATTGCGGCAATAAACAAGTTAACTACGGCAAACTTCCTTCAATTGCAGCACAATGTGGGCAATTGTCGTAAATGAGAAACAGTCTCAAAAAAGACTAAAAGATGGGTATCACTGCTTGACAATTTTGATATTCTGGAACAAGGCTTCTGATTTTGTAAGATAGTTGATGTTGATAACCCTAGACTTTAACACGTTTGCCTCATTTTGATAGTTTGATGTTTGTTTTGCATTTTCATAAACTGATCAAAGAACAAGCACAACAGACACTGTATTTTGAAGAATGAAGACTAACAATGTGTATGTTCTACAACTTTTTCAAGTTGCAAGGTTATCATGAGGTCTCAATAATGAACAGTCAGATTTAATCTAGGTCAATGGCTTTAGAATACAATTTTATAGGCCCAATGCTTGAATGTCTATTAGATCACACAACAATTGTCACACTACTAGGACATGAAGGTCCATGACGTAGGTGCCCGTGTTTTTGTCATTTCTAGGTATTGTTGCCATGGAGTGAAGATATCTTTCACTACACAAATACCATGGGACACATATGTTGGGAATCTTGGGGGGAAATTCTGCAACCCCTTGTACTATAATGAGGTACCTGTTTGGAGGTAAATTGGGTTGGCCTCTAATTAACAAGGTTATAGTAAGGGTCAGTGGCATCTATCCAATCGGTTTGTACGTGTGTGACTCACTTAAGAGCCTAGTTGATCACGCTGGCTCCTTAAGGATATTCACCCAATTTAGACTATCACCAACACATCTCGCCCGAGCTTGGCTAGATAAGATAGAACTTTGGTTCGCGCCTTGTTTATATACTGATAAGAAGGATTACCGGTTTAAAGTCATTCTTTGAGGAAGAAGCGCATTCCCGGACATGCCTTTCTAAAAATTATAAGGGTTTCTAATCTAACAGATTGTGCAAGTGCACCCAAAACTTAAGACACAAGGTAAATCGATTAAGCTCTAGAAGTTTGAAATGTGAACTAAGCTACACCACCAAACAAGCACAAGTGTTCAATTTTAAGCCCAAAAGTAGGTGTTGATTGCTTGTTCAATTTTAATGCACCAATTTGAGATATTTTTTGCCTTGTTCAATTTTAGTCCCCGTGCCAATTTTAAGCCCAAATCTAAAATGTGAGATGTGAGATGTTTGACAAACACTGTTCCTTTTAAACCCAAATCGACAAGTGAATTCCTTTTAGTTTGATTTGTTTAAACAAGTTAGTATCAAAAGGATTTTTGTAAAATGAGAGTATATGTAACTTTGAAACAATGAATGATACTCACCAACAACTTACCCTTCCTATTCGTGGGAACTCACTGTCCTACAGAAAAATAAAGAAAGTATCAGATTTTTAGATTGCAAGATAAAGAATTTTGACCCTGATGAGCAATTTTGCAGGTGATTGCAGTAATGCACAGACAATTGCGATAAATAACAGGCGATTACAGGGTAAAAATATCAATTGCGGAAAAACACTTTCACTTGCGGTAATGCACAATCAGTTACAGTCTAGATCTGTCAATTGCGATAGAATTATTTTGATTGCAGTACCAGTGGATCAATTGCGAAAAACTGTAGAAAAGATAGAGACCCAGAAGATGACATAAAAGAAATGCAGAAACCTACAATCGATTGCGGTATTAAACCAGTCGATTGTGGCACAATTCTGTCAAGTGCGGAAAAATACTAGCAATTGCGAAATAACAAAAATATAAATTTTTAGATTTACGACCGTACGGTCGTGGTTGATCAATTCTATTTGTTGTCTGCAAGAGATAATCAGGCTATTTGTTTCATGTCGGGTTCACCAAAATGTACGCCTCCTTCAATTGTGATTCATGATTCCCAAGCTTTCCAAAGGCGAGGGTTAGTAGAAACGATTTTACAATGATACAAATCAAGTACATAAGAACTACTAAAATGACTAACTTGAAAAGTAACCAATAAAATGTACAAGCAATGAAAGGAAAACAAATGAATGCAAACCCCAAAGTGCTTGAAGCTTCTATTGTCTCTCTCTACTCCTTCCGAAACATTGTTTTTGATGCTCAGTATTGGTGTGGGCAGCGTCTATGACTTGAGAAGTGTTGAGAATTTGATACTTGAAATGTGTTTGTGATCGCAAGATGGCTTGAATGCTAGAACCAAATTGACATAGCAATGGTGCACGAGAGATTGAAATCCTAGATCCTTCAAATGGTTATGAAGGGTTTATTATATAGGAATTGGTGATGATATGAACGGTTGAGATCAATCCCAGAGATAGGGAGATGAATGGTTGAGATTAAAAGGAACTAGAGAAGCCATTAGTAAACTCCACCTCTTCATTTAGTAAAGGGGAGATAGAGTTTGGTTGACTGAAGAGCTAATGATGAGTTACCTTTTTGAACTGAAGAGGTCGGTGAAGTTACCCATGTGGACTGGAGAGATGGGTGGAGTAACCCATGTGATCAGATTGGAGTTATCTCTTTGAAGGTAAATGAATATTTAATTCATTTATTTAATTAATGTTTTCAACATGTGAGATAATTGAATTCTCTTTGATTTAGAATTGCTTTATTTGATGAAATTAAATTAATTTAATTGGAAGAATTTGATTAGTAAGTTTAAATATTTGAATTTAAACTATAGGAAATTGAATTTAGTTAATTAATTAATGGTAATTAATCAATTAAGGTTAATTAATTAAATAAAATTAATTATTTAATTAATTTTGAGAATTAGATTAGATGATTTGGGGAATGAATTTAGAGGAAAATAGGTGATTAATTAATGATTAAAAAAACCATTAATTAATAGATGAAAATTAGTGTTTTTAATGTAAAGTCACAAGCCTGTCCATTTTAGGGTGTCTACAAGAATGAATGTGCATATCAATGTTATCAAATAACAGTGCATAAGGATGAGCAACAAAAAAATAGTGCATATACAAGAGAAGAAAACTAATGCTATTACAAAGAGGTATGTGTTTATAGGACTTTGTGACCGGCTTCGCCAAAAGAGGTAAAGTTGTCACCGAGTACCGGGGTACCGACCAACTCTGCCTAAAGAGGTTTTTTAGAGAATAAATTATCCTAGCCTCCAAGCACCTGGTTGTCAGGTCTCAAAGGTGTGGGGGAGCTAAGTTAGGCAGGTGACTGCTGTGTGAGGGGATAGCTGGTTTTTACTCATCTTCTTTGGGGATTTCAAAAGGGATGGGGTTTCCTACAAGCATTTGGATGAACAAATAAACTTCAAAAGAACAATCAGGGTTAGATATGCATCTCTACTTATAGTTGTGTAATAAACATTCAAACATCAAACTAAGCTCCTATGTAAGGAAACTACTCTAAATACCGAATACACAAAGAACCAATGATTCACATACATTTAGTAGCAAGGGGAGATAAGATCATTAATCTAAACTAGAACATAGGAGCAAAGGACATAAGAAAACATACTGAACAAAAAGATGTTTTTGAACTCCAAAGATTAGAATAACACATAAAAAGTAGCCATAAGGTGTTCTTCCTTCTTCATTAACTCAAATGGTTCCAACATCACTGGTAAATACATCCATGGCTCCAAGGGAGCATTCTAAACTATTAAGAACAACTGAGCATTGAGCTCCTGCAACTATTGAAAATGAAAAGCTATCTATTACTTGCTGGACTGCAAAATCATCAATTTTTCTGACCCTTGTTATAAGGTCAGACTTCTTATTTATACACAAAGTTTGACCTAAACTTAACCTAATCTAACTGTACAATCAACACATAGAATAAATTATCCTTTGTCTGGTACTACCTGCACCACTTACAATCACCTCAAAAAGTGTAGAGGTCTGACAAGACAGAGGAATAAGAAAAGAAGAGAAAGTTGGAAGAATCAACATAGAGAAGAGTGCCATGGTATTTATAGAAGATATCTGATTGTCCTGTTATCCGAGGCTACATGCCTCATAAATGCAGATTGTGGCTCATTGTCTTCGATGCACATTAGGGAGTTAATGTGGGAGTGACACCTTAGGAGAATTACCTATCAGAGCCATCCCTCCATCTGACATGCCTTATCGAGATCACCTACCTGCTGGCCCCTTATTAAATGCTTGATAATGATCAGTCAACTCCAGGGAACTGGACGTAGATCACTGTGAAAGAATACAAAACTTCAGACCCAAAATTCTGTAGTCTGGGAGATTACACTCAAAGAATAATGAATTTACAAAACTACACCCTGCTAGTGAAAATCTCTGGAGTCCGAAGAACTCTACTGTTCCTTGTTTTTCTTGAAGGCCTCCAAAATTTGGCCAATTCCATCCTCATCTACGTCTTTGATGCAGTTCCATCAGTCGATGAAAATCCCAAATTGTTCATCAATATCTCAAGCACTTTTCCATAATTCTGCAGCTATTTTTACAACGTCATGAGCCCGGAGCATCATCTTGGATAATCTTGACATTTTCCCTTTGTCGAAATCTCTGGCAGACTGGTACCAGGACTCCATTAGCTCATCAAATTTACTGAGTACAAAATATTCTGGGGCACAAGTCCTGGTAGTGAAGGGATCGACTTGAAAAACCCTTGTTACAAATGTTGTGTGTAAATCTAAAGAATTTCAGACTCCTAGGATTCTATTCTTTAGGGCCACTACCAGTTGCTTGCTCACCTTAATTTTGAGGCCAAGTCTGGAGTGCTGGGCCTGGAGGAATCCAAATGGCTCTTCTCCCAAAATTTTGATCTCTGTAATGGCTTCCTCCCTGAAGTTCATTATCTCTTCTAATTCGGACCTCCACTCCTCATACTTTTCTATATCCTTTTCCCATAAGACAATGATGTCGTTCACCTGGCCCACAAGGTTGCTGACTTGATAAAGGTATGGGAGTTTTGCTGCCAAGAATTGGCTTATGAATTTGATTTTCTTAGTGATTCACCCATCTACAACCTGTGCCTTCTTTTTCATGGCCCTTAGAGCATCCATGTCACCCTTTGGGAGTGGTGTTCCGAAGGTGGAGGCTTCTGGATGAACCTCGACCAGTGGCTGTGTCAGTTTCATGAGAAGCCCAAGGAGATTTTCATTCTTTTCTCTTCCTCCTTTAACTTCTGGGCTTGCTTGTCATACTAGGCCTCAATTGCCCAGGTAGCTTCCTTCAACAGGTCTACTTCACCCTATTTGTCTCTCTCCTCCCAAGAGGAATTTCTATGACTGTATAATCTTCAACCCTTACCACTACCACTGTAACCACCCTAATTTGGTCTGCTTTGACTATAAACCCTATTTTCCCTAAGTGTGATCATGCCTTCAATTATGTCTAGACAACTCTTCAATCAGCTGGCATAATTCATTCAAATCAGATTTAATCTCCTAAGTGATCTAATCACTAAATTTTATTAATCACCTTAGCCAATTAAAACCAATCAATTTAATACAAATCAATCCAAATCAATAACTGGCCAAGGTAATTAATTTTAAAGAAATTAAATAAATCCCTATTATATCTAATCACTTGCAAAAGCCTATCTTCTAGCCTAAATTAATCTAATTAATTGGCTATAGTCTTAATTAATTATCTAAAGCAATTAAAAGCTTAAATAATCAAATTCCTTATTTTTGGATGAATATATTAATTATAATTCATTTCATTAATATTCCTCTTAACCCCTAACCTAACCTATCTCAACCACCTTAACCCTGGGTTCAAACCCATCCCAACCTATTCCCTCCATGCTAAGTCTAATCCTAATCTTAATCCTATCCTAACCGGCTTCCTAATGATGTCACATTCCTAATTTTATGATTAGGAACTCAACCCACTTGAGAAAGTCAACTTTCTCAAGCTTGACTCCCTCTAAGTCAACCTTTTCAAGCTTGGACTTACACCCCTCACCATGCTTCTTAAATGCTCTCATTAATACATTATTAATGGAGATTCCTCAAGCCCATGCCTCATGAATTCCTTTGGCATTAATGCCTCTTACACCTCATTAATGGTTTTTACACCTCCATTAATGAACCTTGTCCCCCTCTCTCTCCTCATTTCTTCTATAAATAGAATAAGTTTTTGAGCTCAAATGAACCTTAATTTTTGAATGTATTGTTGTAATGCCCTTAATTTCAGATTTGAAAGAATTGTTATGCTATTAGGATTAACATAAATTCATATTGCATTTTAGCTTCCATGTTTATGCATTGTTATAATCTTGATTTTTAGAGCTAAAATGCATGTTTATTGGATATCTTTCTTAGTTTTAATTGAATCTTTCATGCTAGGTTGTATATGTCACTAAAAAAGGCATAATCTGAGGGCTATTATGTTATTTTTCACACTCCTCCTAGTTAGAAAGAAATAGATCAATTTTAGTGGATTTACATGATCTACTAACCTTATTTTCACTAACACAATGATCTATTGAAGTCTCATGTTGCAGATAATAGGTGCACTATTTCACACACACATTTCTGGCACCCACTGTGGGGCACGATTTCATATTTGGCCTCATTTCAAGTTTATTTTTTGCTAATTTGTCTTCCCAGATTCCAGGTATAGGCTCATTTCTAGCCTTAAAAGCTCGCATTCAGGATACGCCCTCGCACTGCAGAAATCTAGGCTTGCATTCGAGATTTCTTGAGTCATTTTTAGTACAGGCTCGCATCTGGTCAGTAGTCTGTCACATCTGGTAGCACAGGCTCGTATTTGGTATGTTGCATCATATCCTATATTTCTAGGATCGTATCTGGTCAAAGATTTTTCATACTACATTTCTTAATCTCTAACACTTTGATCAGTTATGGTTTTGATGTTTTGGATAGCTTATCTTGTGTTTGCAGATTGCTATCAGAGCTGAAAGAGCGGGAATAAAGATACTAACTTATGGTTTTTCAGGTTGCCATCCCCTTTGTCTTGACCTCCATTTTCATTTTTGTTTTTCAAACCTAAGAACACTTTTATTCTCATTTGTTAAATCGATTAGATAAGTATGCTCTTTTCCTTTAGAGGACAATCAAAAAATCAAACATCGATTTAAAAAATTGGAAGGAATTTGGAGTGACTGAATAGACAAACAAACACACCCTCTAAATTTCAAATTGGGATAGTAAATGAACAACTCAAATCACTAAAATTTTGTGGCTCAATGAACAAACACATTGCTTAATTCATTTCGATACAATAATTGAACAAGCAAAGCACTAAGAACTATGGTCAACTGAACAATCAAACTTTGCTTTCAAGTACTTATGCTTTCATAATTTAGGAATCCTTAAATCAAGCTCAACATAGCTTGAGAGAATGAACATTGATTTGCATATTTTAGGAGAAAATGACATGGACTAGGAGAGTATTCTCTTGTTCTTTTGAAGAATCAAAAATCTATAAATCCTACGCTCGCCAATCCTTTGTATGTTTATTAAATAGTAGAGGGCCTTCCTATTGAGGAAAAAATCTCCCGAGAATGACCCAAGTGAGGACAAGTTTTACACCAACCCTTCCAACTCACTATAAATAATTTCTTCCTCGTAGGTCAAAGCCTCAGAAGATGGAATCAGTTTTGTTCTTGGAATTTTGACATCATTCCTTGAACATGCTTGGGTATTTGTAGAGTGGAGCCACTTGAATCTTTCTTGTGAGACTACACCTATTTGAGTACTCATAGGGCTATACGCCTCAATTTTTCCTTGTGAAATTCTATGGGAGATAGTTTTAAATGGATTTCCCCATCATAAGCAATGAAATTCATAGATAAAACTACCTGATTCATCTCTGAAAGGGTGATAATCCTTGTGCAAGGTAAAAAGTAATTGCCCCAAGACACTTTTCATATCGTGCCCTCACTTGTGTTTGGAGTTGGCTAATACAACATCATGAATGGAGCCATTGCTTGCTTGGTGATGGCTATATTCTGATTAGCATTTGAGTGTGTACCTAAGTCAACGAGCAAGGATTTTCATCCTCTACCTAGAAAATAAGGCATAAGGATGTGTTTGTTCCCCTAACAATGCAAATCTGCTTGATGTATCTGAAAGATCACTAACAAGATAAAATCATTCAAAACAAGAAACAAAATTCAATCCTTGATTTACATGTGTATGTCACTCACTAAGAAGTCCTATAACGCAATCTGCAATCAAACAAACTTCACAAACTTCCAAAATGCATTTTACAAAACTGACAAAATCTGACAGAAACATCAAAAACTCGCATCCTACATTTCCTGGTGTAGACACCTAAATCTGATTAACACATCTAATCATTTTTAGTGTCTTTTAGGACATATCAGCTAAGTAATTAAGCATTACCTAATTGACCTATGTCATCCCCTAGCCCTAATTAATTCAATTAATTGGCTATAGTCCTGATTAATTATTAAAAGAAACCAATAGCTTAATA
>MU223456.1:1074078-1091406 GCA_018584345.1 Thuja plicata | reverse complement strand
GCACTCAGATACACGGGGGAGTGAATTGAAAGAAGATGTTGAAGAGAAACTGGTGAAGGATAAACTTCATACAGTCCTGATCAATCAAGCTAAGGGAGAGCTAAAGAATTCTACAGACACCGACGAACAGTAAAGCACAACATCACAGAGTAGAAAGTGTGAAGTACAAAGGAATTGAATTGATACATTGATCAGAGAGGTATTTTACATAAATAGATCTAAATATTTGCAATTCAAAGTTGCATTAGAAATAGGTCATTGTGTTTCAGTTTAATCATTGAAGCATTAAGTCTCTTTACAGAGTAGGACTTAACCGTCATCTATAATTGAGGTATATCCTAATAGATTACCAAAAAGGTTGACTCATGATAGTAGTAGCGGTCTTACCTAAATCCTATTGAAAGTCTAAGAAGGAGGTTGATTCAAGGATGGTAGTAAGATTAGCATAAAGCCTATTGACAGTCTAAAGATTGATTCAAGGATGGTAGCGTAGATGCCAAATACTAATTGACAACCTATGTATGAAAGTCCTCTAACAAGGTCACACTTAACCATGTGTTTGTAACCTTTAACATGGTTGGCTCCTAATAGGGCTCACTTCAGAAGAGTGAAAATTTGGGGTACCGGTCCCAGTGGTTTTTTCCCTTAACAGGGTTTCCACATTAAAATCCATGTGTTATGTGTGTATGGTTTATTACTTTATTGTTTTACATTTCACATATGCATTTCAGGATTGATTGGTATACTCTGCATATTTACTGAGTATCAGTAAATGATTTTTGCTGCTTATCGATAATCAAGGAGAATAAGGACAGACAAGGCAAACCGATAGACAGTAAATTATTTCAAGTATTTCAAGGAATACATCTTGTAGGGACTTAATAAACTGAGGTGTGTTAATTGGTGGATTAAAGTTTAAAGGATAAATTTTTGAGGCCACTGATTCACCCCCCCCTCAGTTATTACTAACACAGATCTTCTTAGAGGGGCCTATCCAGAAGAAGCATGAGTCCTTCTAGAGAATGACCACAAATCGGTAAAATCCTTCTACTAGTATATAAATAAGGCACTAACCAAAAGAGCATCTATATCCTTTCAAGCTCGGGCATGTCATGTTCAATGGTAGTCCAGACTAGGTGAACTCCCCAGCATATCGACATGATTGAACTAGGCTCTTAAGTGAGTCACATCGTACAAACTGATTGCGGGGACACCATGAAAATACTAGCAACTCATAAATCTAGCAACCTACCTGATCCATCCCCGAAAGCTTGATAATTGACTGGAAAGGAAGATAGTAACTTCCCCGAGACATTCACTCATTCATGCCACCTTGAGCATTTGGATTCGGCTAATACGACATCATAACTAGAGCCTTGTGCTTGGTGATGGCCATATTCTAATTAGCTCTTGTGTGTGTGCCTACGTATGTGGACAAAGGTTTTCAAGCTCACTGCATCCTTAAGGTAGAAAGTGCTTGTATGTGTCTTCAGTGTTACAAACCTTGTGAAAAACAATTCTCAAACATACACAAGTCTGAAACTTTTGAAAGTCCTTTTGCCAAAGAGATCGACATTTTATGCTTCTTGCAAGGTTGCTTTGCCTCTTGCCAGATTGTTTGCTCCTAATCCTCAAGATCATCATTTATTCCAAAAAACATTCCAAGGCACACTTGTCATAGTCATCACCTCATCCTAAGCAGTATCAGATTGAGCTCATGTCCTATTCCATCAAACACAAGAAAGTGATGCCAAGCCTCCATATCACCAAGTTGTACACCCAAGCCTCCAAATATTTTCATCCTAGGTTCATAATTATGTCCTTACTCTCTTCGAGCATCAGTTTCTTATAGTGTCATCCGGTCTCCTATTTCTCCCCATGTGCTAAACTAGCAGGGCTATCTTTTTCATTTCCCATCCTCTTTCCATCTTCTTCAGAGTTAGTCCTTCTTCCTAATCTGAGCTTGAGTCTTCCATCCATCTCTATCATTCCTCCCTAATCAACTCATCAGAAAAGCATCATGTCACAAATCTATTATGATGAGTTTGGTTGCCATATCTCTTCCTTGTCTTTATCCTATGATGATGATGAAGGTCTTGTTGATCATGATGCGTATTTTGAAAACCTTAGCAAGATTTCTCCAAATACCATCCAAACTCCATTCGTTCCTCCATCCTACCCCATCATGTCTATATCCTATTCCGATGATGATGAAGGTCTTATTGATCATGATGCATACTTTGAAAACCTTAAAAATCTCTCCCTTGCATCTTATGCTAATGATGAAGGTTTTGTTGATCATAATGCATACATGGAAAGCCTTAACAAACTTTCTCTAAGCATCCTCCAAGCTCCAGTCATTTCTCCACACTATCCCATCATGCCTCCATGCATACCCACTAGCACTCCTTATCATACCTTTGACAAGGGAAATCCTTCTTATCCTCCATCCACATCTCCTTCTTATACATACATGCCTCCATCTTATCCTATGGTCATATCCCACCCTCCATCTTTCCATAACAACACTACTAGCTAAATCCCTAATCCTAACCCGCCATCTCATTATCCTCCAACCCATGTTCAAATCACTAATCCTAGTCCTCCATTTCCTCCAATCCATCACCAGAATCCTCATAATATTGCTCCTCCATCATCCACTTTGTCCTATCCATCTCCCCCATCTTATCCCAATCTACCATCTCCAATTCCTACCTACATTAACACATATTCCACACCCCAATCCATCCCTCCTCTTCCATCAGTTAGGTAATCAAGTTCACAAACCATTGCCACACCTACCTATGTGAACTATCTAGCCATACCATCTCCTACATCCATCTCTACACCATCATTCAACCATAAAATTTCACAAGTCATTGCCACATCTTCATATGTGGACTACCCTAACTTCCCATCATCTACACCTACAGATCCTCCATCTCTGATACGTAAGTCTTCAAGGAGTTTCACAATTAAGCCAACACAAAATCCATATCTTATCATTGATGAGTCACATTATATTAATCCCCAATGGGAAAACACTAGTGATGAAGCCATTCCATCTCCTGCACCCAACACTCGTCATCCATATCATGTACCTATCATTTCCCTTCTAGATCTCATACTTTTTGATCCTCTTCCATCTCCCATACTATCATTTCCCTTACAAATCTCATACTTTTTGATCCTCTTCCACCCCTTACACCCAACATTCCTCTTCCATCTCCTCCACCTATCATTTCCCTTCCAGATCTCATACTTTTTGATCCTCTTCCATCTCCTAGCACCATTGAACTCTTCCCATCTATTGACTCCATAGAATCCCCATCCCCATCTTCTCCTCCTGGCACTATCAACACCCCACCCCATGAACCTCACACATCCACCCTTCTTCCCTCTCTAACAAGTTCAACCATCCCTCCTGTGTGTGTATATTTTGTACCTGATAAGAAAGACACAACACCTCAATAGATCATTGCATTAGCTCAAAAAGGTTAGATAAGCATGTAAAACCAATTAATATCGACCTATTACCTTCTAACTAAGAAGAGTGTGCTTAGTAACATAATAGCCCTCAGATTATGCTACCGTCAGTGACATATACAACCTAGCATGAAGGATTTTAGTTTAAAACAAGCTAAATGATGAGAAAACATGCATTCTAGCTTTAAGAATGGAGATAATAACAATGTAAAAGCATGAATTATGAAGTGAAATATGAGTTTTAACTTTAATCTAACAACATAACAATGCATTTACAATATGAGATGAAGGCTTCATTGCTCTAAAAAATGGCTTCTATTTATAGAAGAATGAGAGAGAGAGAGGGGAGACAAGGCTCATTAATGAGTTGAGAGACTCATTACTGGTGGTGTAAGAGTCATTAATGACTTGAGCATTAATGAGGCATGGAGGAGACATAGGCTTAAGGCATCTTCATTAATGAGGCATTAATGAAAGCCTTAAAGAAGCATGGGGAGTGTGTAAGGTTCAACTTGGAAAGTTGGTCCCTTAGGAAAGTCATGCTTGAGAAAGTGGACTTTCTCAAGTGGGTTGAGTTGTTAATCATTCCCTAATGGAATGTGACAACATTAGGAGGTGGGTTAGGGTTAGAATTAGGATTARGATTAGATTAGMAAGGGTGAATGGGTTGAGAAGGGTTAGAACCCAGGGTAGAAGTGGTTGAGATAGGTTAGGTTGGGGTTTAAGGGAATATTAATTAAATGAATTAAACTTATTTAATTCATTCAAAAATATAGGAACTAATTATTTAAACAATTTAATTGCTTTTTAATAATTAGGGGACTATAGACATTTTAATTAAATTAAATAGGCTAGGGGAATGGGTTATTTTGCAAGTGGGTAATTGATTTAGGGATTTATTTAATTCCTTTATAATTAAATACTATAGCCATGTTTGAATTTGTTTGATTTAATTGGTTTGAATTGATTTAAATCCTATGGCTATAATAGTTAATATAATTTAGTGATAAAAAATCACCTAGGACATTAAATTAATTTGAAGAATTATGCCAAGCAGTAACAGGGTCGTTTGGACATAATCGAGGGTATCATCACACTTAGGGCAAATAGGGTCCATAGTTGGAACAGACCAAATTCAGGTGGTTACATTTTCCCCTCTTTGAATTGATGTGCGAGCAGCGCATTGATTCAAAGAAAGTTTTTGATTTTGACTTCAAAAAGATTGATAATTCTGTTCTTGGTTGTCAAATGAAATGTTGATGAGATCAGTCTTGCACTTGATCGAACCAAACTGATAGAATTGATTTTGAACTTGGTTTTCGTCCAAAGATCAATAAAAGATTTTAAAAATACTAATTCTAAACTTGGTTGTCGTCCAAAGATTGATAATATTGATTCTGAATTTGATTGTCATCCAAAAGCCAGTATGAAGCTGCCAGGAGCTTAAAAAATCTTATAAAATGAGGAAACACAAGATATCCAGCTTATGAGAACCAAAGCTTTTTATCCAACAGTTCCAACTTTAGTCAAGGAAACTGTTATGCCCCTAGTTTGCTTGATAACAAAGTCTTTTTTTTTTAATGCTATTTTGTGCAAAAATTTAATTGATGATAGTGTGATCATGCCCCCTCGAGAATGAAATCAAAGGAAAAGAATAAAATCCCTCTGTTGAAATAATGTATCACTTGCAAGGGTTGGTGAGGTCAAGAAAGAATGGTTTAGAAGAAGTAGAAAAGAAGGTGTGTTTAAAAATAAACATGAGTACCAGGTTAATTACATGAAAATATGAGTAATGAGACTGATAAAATGATGTTAGACCAAGATTTATGATAAAATGTGCAATTTTGACCGATATTTGAAATAAATGAAGCAAATCTACAGTTTTTGAAATAGTCACAAAAGTGGTACTATGCTACTGAAAATATGGTAGGCGCCTTCGATTTGGTTCCTGATTGATCAAAAAAGGGGACAGTAATGTATTTGTAGTTACCTGAGAGGAGTTTCAGAAGTCCTAGATGGCTCAAAAGACCAATATAAGCCTCCAGAATTACCATTTCACTATTCATTTTCACTTTCATCCATAGTAATTTAGAGAGCTCTATAGAGAATATGGTAGTCCCCATGAGGAAGCACCATTTCAAGATGAGCCGAAGACATCAGCGCCCAGCCGACTACCCACCGCTGGTAAGTGCTCGACAAACTACCCTGTGAATTTTGCAAATTTCAATTTTATGCATTTTTGTAGCTTTTATGGCCCTTACAATTTTGAATCGTATCCGGGATTCTGGATCGCAACTTGTGAATCCTATGTTGCATCTGGTTTTTTCGGATCCCTACGTCGCATCCAGGATACCCTGGATCGCATCCATTTTCTTTGTTTTTGTCATTTTTTTAGGGGAAATCCATCGGTGTGTCACACCCTGTTTGCTTAGGGTCGCATCCCATATTTAGGATCACATCCTGTATTTCAGGGATCACATCCTGTAAACTCAGTCGCATCTTGTATTTCCAAAATCGCATCTGGTAGAATGGATCGCATCCTTTTGTTTCAGAATTGTATCTGGCAGAAAACTTAGAATTTCAATTTTTTTGATCCGTTTGCGTCCCGCAAACTTGGAATTACTTAGCTGATTAGCAGGCTGCCCCTATATTGTAGATAGGATCCTGATGTATTATCATTTTTGTCCAAAATAGGCCCAGTTTGAGGTAGTCACATTTTGCGGCACTTACCTTGTGCGCGTACTTGCATTGTCTAGACGGTTGTTAGATGAGGAGTAGACTACCGTGATCCGATGTGGATTGCGATCATTGATGGGTTTACCCGAGATCAGGGTAAACCGTGGGTTGTTGACTGCTCTGGCTAAGAGATGGCACTCAGAGCACAACACCTTTCTCTTCTCGACTGGAGAGATTACAGTGACTCCAGAGGACATCTGGAGGATACTTCGGGTACCAGTGATTGGTCATGAGGTACAATTTGAGTCGACAACAACCATGGCGATTGGTGCTATGCGGAGATATTTCTAGGATGACACCATAGATCAGAGATATCTATCTTGGGATTACATGGTCAATCATTATGATCATTTATCTATTTATTTAGCAGGTTTAGTAGGTGGCATCCTGATGCCTAATAGGGGCTAACACAGATTCATGGTCGGCTGGGTAGACATGATAGAGTAGATGGTAACCCACCATCGGAGATTTGCTTGGGGCAGATGTATCTTAGCCCACATGTATAGAGAGATGCATGAGATAGTATACCACTATACTCGGAGCATGACTATAGGCATTCTTATTCTGCAGATCTAGGCTTGGGAGCACATCCCTGTAACACGGCCGATTGTAGACAGATAGAGGGCTCTAGAGTAGCCCTATGTTTATATGTATGCAAGTCTTCTTTAGCAGCCCCATATGGGCAAGATTGAGTATTGGCACCAATTGTTCAATGATATGACAGAGGTCATTTGGCGACTATATTTAGATTGTGAGGTGTGTACCTTAGATGCCTAACAGGTGCCTTACTTGTGTCAGAGCCGATATCTTATTGGCAGGACCAGATGTTTCATAGAGTGGTTTGTGATTAGCAGAGTGCTGAGGCAGTATGGTCGTCGACAGGGAAGGACAGAGGATATTACTATATACGCCTAGACTAGAGATGAGACACCATTATGGGGTGCATAATTGATGTATGAGACAACACACTAGGAGATCCATGATATGGTAGCAGTAGAATAGGATCTCTGGCCTGATGTAGCTGATGCAGGTGTGTCGAATAGATATGCTACTAAGAGACTTGAGTACCCCTTTCCTTAGTTCACTGTTCCTGAGGAGATTATTCCTCATATAGAGGAGTGTTTAGACTATGATCTAGATGATCGACCAGCCAGGGGTAGGGGCGGTGCGCAAAGAGATAGGGCTCCTGGCAGGCATGGAGGGCGTGATGGTGGTAGGGATGGTGGTAGAGATGGTAGGCATCCTCCTCCTGATGATGGTCCTAATGGAGATGATAGAGGAGGAGGTGGTGAGGCAGTCAATATAGGTGTACCCAGTGGCAGTGGTAGTGGAGAGGGTCGGCATACCTGGTTCAGATTTGTAGCTCCCCAGAGAGATCCCGGTCCACTCCTTACTAGGGACCAACAGAGATAGAGATAGTAGGGATCACAGGATAGACCAGAAGATAGAGGACAAGACAGGTCCCAGGAGCAGGATGCAAGCAGAGATGGAGATCCGCTGTTTAGATGTGAGTAGGAGAGGGAGCAGCTCTGAGCCAGGATTACAGCGTTGGAGGCTAGAGTTACTATCGTTGATGCCCTACTAGTGGACAGGGATATACTACTTGAGTGGATGAGAGCAGAGAGGGATAGACAGGGTGAGATGCTTAGAGCTAAGAGAGATGCACATGCTCAGACAACAGTCCATCAGGGATAGAGGGCCACATACTATTATGCCTTGTATCACGCAGCAGTTCTAGAGGGTCAGAGAGCACCTTCCTTCTCATGAGTGACTCTACAGTCAGAGGGGGCCATGCCTCCTCCAACAACTCCTTTTGTACCACCTTCTCCTCCTCCTTCTGATCAGGGAGAGGGGTCAGGACAGAGTTGACATGTTGTAACATCTTTATGACATTTATATCTTAAGATTATATTTGTATACCTAGATCCTACTGAGATCCCTCTTTTGTATATCTGGATCCTTCTGAGATCCATTTTTGTAGATGATATTCATACATGTATATCTGATTCATTTTGGCTCTCTAATATGCTGATACTCTTTATGCATACTATTCTATATTTTGATTTGTACCATGTCGTGATGATATATATATCTGATCCAACTTCCTGATTTTGACATGTTTCATGAGTTCCCCTTGCTTTCATAGATGTGATAAAATGTATCTTTGCACATGTGATGATATCTTGGTCTCTTGATGAGTTAGTTTTTAGATGATAACATCATTTTATGATTGGATGTGATGAGTCATTACTGATATAAATATGTGTTAAATGATACTTATGTGAAAATGCAAATGTATGTTTCTTTTGATTTTTCGCTTATGCCAACTAGATGTATGGATGCACTTTAGGATGAAAAAGTAAAAATGCAATACATGGATGCTTTCTTTTTGTATTTTCTTGTTTCTTCCTTTTTAATGAATGCAAAATGTATGTTATGGATGTGCAACGATATTTGATATTAGTAATATGGATGATGTAATTAACTTGATTGTTAGAAGAAGATAGAAATCATTTTTTAGCACAACATTCCTTATGCTGTTATTTCTTTTATAAATGCACCATGCAAGCTCTAAATGTAGCTCTATGCAGTCTCTTAGGACTTTGTCACTGGTATGCAAAGGTATAGCTTTTTATCATCATTGGGAACTCTTTTGGGACAGATACCACTTGATAGTACAACCATCACTAATACCCACTGATATTATGAAAGTATGAATACTATGTTTTATAGAAATGTCGGAAATAGACTTAGGCATCAAGGCATAGAAGCCAAGATAAAAATAGTCACCTTCCTTTTGATATACCAGATTCTGATTAAGGCAAGATATTGGACCCGCAATGACCTTGAAAATTCATATCCTTGGGTACATTATGGTTCATATACCTTAGTGAGAATCAAGATAAGAAAATAGATAAGGAAATTGTTCCAACCTCACCGTAGTTTACACATAACAAAGATCGAGATATATGCGGCTATCCACCCATAGTGGAAGCTCTTACCATAAACATCCAAGTTAGGTGAAAGTTATAGGATCATTTGGAACAATCACCATACACAAAAAATCAAGAAAACATTATGCCCCCTATCCTTGTGACTCTTTGTCTTTGCGCAGACATCATTGAGCAACTAAGAAGACATAATTTATCAATTGAGAATCAATCAAATAAAATTTATAATTAATTAGATGCCCCTAGTTGAAAACATCATCAGGACACTTTAAAGAATTATAATCAAACCAAAAGCAAACTATGTGTTTTAATTAGTACTTGTGCATTCGTATGTCAAATACAATAAAGATTCATCAATCAGAAAATTGTAATACAAGCAATATGGTGTTCCATGTCTGTGCATTGATAAGATAATTTGTATATGTTTGCAACCCAATATAGCCTTGTAGGAACTCTGTTAATGTAAATTCCATGTCTGATGTTTTGAAAAGACACCATTGATTTGGAAAGTGACATTTTTTTTCATGTATCAAGAAATATTGCGTTCATGAGGCAAACCATCCTATAGCAACCTAGCAACCGCAACTGACTATGCCAGCAAAGATGCCCCCAGTGTAGAATGACTTATTCCTAAGATGTAAAGATAAACAAATCCCAAGCGAGGATAAGATAGTCATTTAGGAAGAATGAAGCCAACATATGAGCACAGACAAAATTATGAAGGCCTTGTGTCAGTAGTGCATTGATAGATGGAGCGCAAAACAAAAGTGATGCCTTATTGCCAGGTTTTCACCACTTGGCAAGACCTTTTTGTTTCTTTATCTTTTTGCTACCAAGATGCTTGTTTTACCAGGTGCTCATCAAGGAACTTTTCTCTTTTTCATTTTTTTTTTCTATTTTTGCTTTTTTGAATGTTTTTGTAGTATCAAGGCGCCTGTTTACAAGGTTTTCACCAAGGATACCCTTTCTGTAGGACTTTTTCCACTATTTTTGGATTTCTCCAGGATCAATTTTCTAAATGTTTTTAGTATTTTGCAAGAACTATTTGCTGTACAAGCTCTGCTAGCCAAACATTAAGCGTAGAACTGCTTCAAATGTAGAGTGTTGATAGGATCTAGAAGAAAGTCTCCCTCAGGTGTAGCTAACTGATAAGCTCCAGTCCCAAAAGTAGTAGTGATAACATAAGGTCCCAGCCAGTTAGGTTCAAACTTTCCTTTCTACTCCCTGTTAGGTTGGTTCTTAGGATTCTCCTTGAGGACAAGATCTCCTACTTCAAATTTGTGTGGTTTGACCTTTTTATTGTAACCTTTGGACATACGTGCTTGATATACCTTGAGGTGATCAAACGCTTGTTGTCTATGCTCATCTAGCAAGTCCAAAGAATTTACCCTATCTATGTGGTACTTCTGGTCAGTAACAAGACCTTGTAAAGATATCTGCAAAGATGGGTTTTCAACCTCAATGGGTAGTACTGCCTTAGCACCATAGACTAAAGCAAATGGTGTGGTTCCAATTGGTGTTCTGATGCTTGTTCTGTAGGCCCATAGTGCCAGATTTAGTTGTAGATTCCAGTCTCTACCAAACTTGCTCACAGTTCGGTGTAGGATCTTGAGAATATTCTTGTTTGATGCCTCAGCCTGTCCATTACCTTGAGGATAATAGATTGAGGAGCAATGTTGAGTGATATGGAACTGTTCACAAAGGTCATCAATGTCTTGATTTTTAAATTAGCCCCCATGGTCTGTCATAATTGAAGAGGGTATCCCATATCTATAAATAATGTAGTTTAGAATGAACATAACCACCTGCTTTCTAGTGGCTTTGATTAGCGACACGGCTTTGACCCACTTTGTGAAATACTCAGTGGCTATAATGATAAACTTGTGTCCATTTGAAGAGTTGGGATATATTTGTCCAACCAAGTCAAAGGCCCATTGCTGAAATGGCTAATGTGTTATGAAAGGTATAAGTTCTCTAGAAGGATCATGGATAAGGTTTCCATGTGTCTGGCATTTAAGACATGATTTTGAAAATTGAATAGCATCTTTCTCTATGGTAGGCCAATAATAGCCTACTCTGAGCAGTTTCTTGGCTAATGAAAAGTCGTTCGAGTGTGATCCACATACACCTTTGTGGACATCTTTTAATGCTAGATCAGACTCTTCAAGTTCTAAACATCAAAGAAGTGTACTGTCGAGACCGCATCGATATAGGTTGTTAGTTATGAGGACGTAATGCAATGCTGTCCTAATCAGGGATCTTTTCTCATTTATGGATAGATTGGTGTGAAGGGTTTGGTTGGAAAGGTAATTAATGATACTGGCATATCGAGATTGATCTGGGGTATTCAAGGTACATATTACCTGGTATTCAGGGGTAGCAAAGGCAGGATAGGATATTTCTTCCACCAAGAAGTCATAGCGGAATTGATGCTCCTCCAGTTGTAACATGGATGCCAAGGTAGCCATAGCATCCGCAGATTTTTTCTCTGATCTTGGTATCTGCTGGAAGGTGATGAAGACAAAGTACTTCTTTAGATAATCAACTAGTTGCTTGTAGGGCATCAAATTTTCATCTTTTGTTTGATACTCCCCATTGAATTGATTGATAATTAGTTGGGAGTCACCATACATGTGCAACTCAGTCATCTTCCATTCCATAGCTAGCTTGAGGCCGTTGACCAATGCTTCACATTCTGAGATATTGTTGGTGCATGGAAACATCAATTTGTAAGATTTGGGAATCTTGTATCCTTATGGAGTTATGAAGAGGACACCGACTCTAGATCCATGTTGAGTGAATGAACCGTCAAAGTATATCTTCCATGGATATTCAGTGAGATGCATGATTGTTTCATCAGGGAATTCAGTTAGTAGAGGTTCATCATCCTAGAGTGGTGAATCAGCCAATTGATCTGCAAGTACCTATCCTTTGAAAGCTCTCCGTTCTACATATTCAATGTGAAACTCACTTAGAATTAGGACCCATTTTGCCAAATGTCCTGTTAATGTTGTTATGCTTAGAAGATACTTTAGAGGATCAATCTTAGAAATGAGCTTTACTGTATGAGAGAGCATGTAGTGTCTCAATTTTTGTGATGCAAAGATGACTGCTAAGCATGCTTTTTCAATAATGCTATAATTGAGCTCATAAGTGACTAGTGTTCTACTAATGTAGTAGATAGCTCATTCTTTCTTTGTTTCATCTTCTTGTGCCAGTAATACTCCTAGGGTTGTAGTTGTAGCTGAAATGTATAGGAGTAAGTGTTTTCCATGAATAGGCACCATAAGAATAGGTGGAGCAGCCAGGTACCCCTTCAATTCTCTGAATTTTTCTTTACAGTGTTCATCCCATTTGAAGGTAACCCCCTTATGTAGTAGTTTAGTAAAGGGTTGTGCCCTATCTACAAGTTGGGACATGAATCTCTTGATAGATTGGAGTCTCCCTTGTAGTGTCCTTAATTGACTGATGTTACATGGAGGAGCCATCTCTAGAATAGCTTTTACCTTTGCAGGATCTACCTCAATTCCCTTTGCGGATACTATGAATCCTAGGAGCTTCCCTGATTGGATCCCAAAGGCACATTTCTTCAGGTTGACCCTGAGTTGGAACTATTCCATTCGATCCAATATCTTTCTTAGGTCAACAATGTGAGTACCTCTCACCTTGGATTTAGCTAATGTGTCATTGACATAGTCCTCCATGTTCTTGTGCATCATGTCATGGAATATTGTTGTCATGGCTCTTTGATATGTTGCACCGGCATTCTTTAACCCGAAAGGCATGACATTCTAGAAAAAGGTGCCGCATGCGCTTGTGAATGCAGTTTTCTCTTAATCCTCAGGGGTGATATTGATTTGATTATAGCCTAAGAATCCATCCATTAATGAATACATGTGTAAGCCTACCGTAAGATCTATGATCATGTCAATGTTTGGTAGATGGAAGTCATCTTTCATACATGCTTTGTTTAGGTCTCGAAAGTCCGTACAGATCTTGATAGATTTATCATATTTAGAAATAGGGACCACATTGGAGATCCACCCTGCATAGGCAATGACTCGAATAAATCCAGCTTTCAACAACTTTTCTAGCTCTGCTTTTACCAATAATGCAACATGAGGATGCATTTTTCTAAGTTTTTGTTTTACAGGTTTGATCCCGGGAGCTATAGATAAGTGGTGCATGATGAGATTAGGATCTAGCCCTGGAATATCAGTGTAAGACCATGCAAATTTGATCTTTTTCTCCTTCAGGAACTTTGTGAACTGTACCTTCTCTTCTTCTGATAAAGATTGTGCCAGATGAACTATTTGAGGATTTTCAATAGTGCCCAAGTTTACTGGCTGTGGTGGTTCAATCAATACTGAAGATCTTTCCTGAAAGTGTTTCAGGAGGATATCAAGGGTCTCATCCTTTGATGCCTTTGAGAGGTTTTCACCATTGGACACATCTTTTTTCTTTACTATTTTGGGATTTGATACTGCCACAGAGTGGTTTTCACCACCAGTCCACTTTTTCTTTTTATTTTTCAATTTTTGACTAAGAAGCCTGATATCCTCTTATGACATGTTCTCGATCCTTGCTTTGGTGGAAGAAGGGTAAGGTTCACAAGCATTGAGATAAAAATCTAGGGAGTGGTTATTATAAAAGTTGAGGATAGGAGTAGGATTTGTTTCAGTCCAATCAATTAGGTCTAGAAGTACCAATGTTAGGTAGTCAGATTCTGGGAAGGACAACATCATGTTAGCATCAAGACCATTAACCGACATGAAATAGTCTGTTAAGTTAATTTCTTCAATATTTAGATCAATAAGAGTGAGATAATTAAAAGGGTCCTTGTTAGTCATATGTGGACCAAACTCTAGTGACCCATCAGTAGAAGTCTCATCATCATCTCTCTGTAAAAGGAGGCTTCTTGCTTGTAGCCTATGAAATTCTTCTAGACTTATGTATTCACCAGTATCTCCATCAATGATTGGGGAGATGAACTCTTCTTCTACTTCAGGAGGATTAGTATCATTGAGAGGAGTGTCAGATTGTTTACTAGGAGCTGAGGGAGCTGTAAACATGTGAATTGTATCGATTCCAATATTTTTAGAGGTGATAGATAGCCGATCCCATTCATAGTCATGAGAGTCTATGACATCATCATCAGATCTATTTAAGTATTCAACAATGGTTATTTGATGTACTCAATTAGCTGTTTGTAGATCAAAGTGGGGTAGATCGAGGACATGTGAAATTGTGACCAATTGCCCCTAGTTAGGATGTAAATTTTGTGGCCGGGGTATCTCTTGAGTGATTGTTGCTATGGTGTCTCCTACCTCTTGAATGAGAGGTTGTGCTAGTAAAGGAGTGTGAAGATCTTGTGGTACCTTAAAGCTGGGTACGTAGCATTCTCCTTGATAGTCAGGATTCTCTGTACCGATATGTAATAATCTTTCATAAGGCCATGGTTCTAGTATTATCTCATCTATTTTATCGCTCCCTATTTTAGAAGGTGGACTCTCTTTGGAAGCAGGTTTATCAATTTTAGTATTAAAACCCAGTCCTGTTTTATCTCTGGTGTTGCAGAACTCCATGGGTATAGGTTCAACAAGCCCTTGTCCTATGTCATTTAGAGGTCCCTTTCCTTTGTAACCCATTTGTGTGAGGAAATCATATCCCTTTCCATACTGTTCTGGGGATATCTTTACATGTTTGACCTCAGATTCCACTGGTTCTCCTTTGTAAAGCTAATCCAAGACTACCTGTTCTTTTGTGTTATCTGAAGAAGATGTGGATGCCTTTATCATGCCAGTTGCTTTGTGTACTTTTGGCTCTTTGGATGCTGCAGGTGTGAATGTCGAGGAAGGTTTTCCATAGGATCTTGGTGACACTGGAAGTTTTGTCAGTGAGGGAGTCAGGTCTAGCTTGTAATCTCCCATACCTGTTTCTTCAAGTTTCAAGGTTTTTCTAAAAATCTTCATAACCATGTCCTTGGTAGTTTCAGGAGCAACTGCATCCATCACTTCTTTGTTGTGTGGGGTCATGCTACCAGCTTTGATATTGTTGCAAGTGTAGTTAGCATATGCAAGAATCGTCACTTCCACACCATTATGTGGGAATTTTATGCATTGGTGATAGGTGGATGGTATAACTTGCATTTCATGAATCCATGGTCTCCCTAGTAGGATATTGTAGGCCAATGGTAAATCCAAAACTTGACATATGACATTCCTCTCAATTGGTCCAACTCTGATAGGTAGAACAATAAGACCTCTAGAGGATATCTCTTCTTCATCATAAGCTTTGATGGTTATATTGTTTCTAGAGTCAATTGTTTGTTCTAAGAGACCTAGTCTCATGATTAGATCCAGTGTATAGATATTCAATCCTGTGCCTCCATCTATCAACACGCATCTAACATGGGATTTATGAATAAGGAATTCAATATGGAGGGGTTGATTATGTGGATGTGTCAATGACTTATCATCCTCTTTAGAAAAGGAGAGGTAGTGCGGCGCTGAGATGTGATTGACCATCGCTTGAAACTTTTCTATATCAATATCTTTTGGAACATTAGCAGCATGTAGGGCTTGTTCTAGGATTTCCCTATGTACCGTGGATATCTTGAGCAATTCAAAAATAGAAATTTTGGCAGAGGTTCATTGCAATTGGTCTACCAAGTCATATTTTGCTCTGAGGATAGTGACCATGTGTTTTTCTACTGGTTTAGGAATAATAGGAACCTTGGATGTTGACATTGATGTCAATTTTGGAGGTCCTTTGATTGTTGTTAGAGTAGTCGAGTATTACTAATAATTAAATTAGTTAATTATTAGTTATCTACTCTTAGCTTAAGTTAGACTTAGGAAGTTTCTATTTCCTATTTGTTTCCCTTTTAGGGTTTTGGTATCCTTTATAAGGATTGACCGCTTTGTAATTCATAAGGAGATAGTTTTGTAAATCATTATTGTTGAATATAGAAATCATTTCTGTCAACATGGTTTTCCTGTCTCTGGCCTATCGGCCGCCATAGCCATTCTTCTGTCTTCTCTCTTCTGTCTGCTTCTTCTTCTTTATAACTGTCTTGCATGCAGGTGTTCTTGGGTAGATTGATGTTCATCAATCTTAACATGGTATCAGAGCCATCTTGCTGCCAGCTGTTCAAGTTTTTGTGAAGCGTTTGAGGGTTTGGAGGTTTCTCAACTTTTTCTGGCTCCTTTTAGTGGTTCTAGGGGGTCTCTATTTTTGGAGGTATTTTGGGCCCAAACGGACACCACCATTGCGTCCAGAAGGACCAAAAATCCCAGAAACCATATAAGGTTTGTCCATTTTGGACACCGGGGCATCAGACAAATTTTCTCGGCCTCCCAGGGCCGTACGAGCACAAAAATCAAGAAAAAAATTTAAAAAACGCATTTTTTAAAATGTTTTTTCAAAGGTTCAAAGCGCGCGCAGTGGTTTTAAATTGGTGCCACCGCCGGGCCGCCACTGCGCCACCAGCGCTCGGCCCAGCCGGCAGCGCCACCTTCTTTTTTACCGTGGCTCCCTCGCCGTGTCTGCTCGTGCACCGCCGCCCCTGCGGCCACCGCCGCCCCCCGCGGTGCCTCAGCGCCCCGCCACCCCGGCTCCTCGCGGCCCCCTGCCGCCCTCCGCTAGCGCCACCTCGGCGCTCGGCTACCGCGCCGCCTTGCCCAGGGTCCGCCACTGGCGGTCTTTTGCCAGCCCCCGGGGGGGCTTAACTACATGCACCCACGGTCATATGCGAGTCCGGGGGCTCTGCCCCAGCCCTCTGAGCGTGCATGCACCCAGGGGCCGGACCTTTTTTGGCCCCAAGGGCTTATCTGTGGCTCTTTTGTTTCCTTTTTTGGGGGTACCTGGGCCTTTTTCGCTCTACAGGGAGCATACGTGGGTATTTTTCTGACTTCCATATACCGTCAGAAAGCTCTTTCCAAGAAATTTCCGATGGTGGAGGTTAGAGGTTTTGGTTCCACCATTCCAATAGTGGTTTTTACTGTTGAAGTCTGATGTCTCTTTTTTCCTTTCGGGAGTCATATCTGGCTCATCCGGACTCCTTTTTCGGCAAACGAGATATCGTCGGAAAGCTGATTCTGTGTACTATTCAGTGGCAGAGGTATTTCTTCCAGATTCTACTCTAGGTTTTCAC
>MU223456.1:1039580-1063042 GCA_018584345.1 Thuja plicata | reverse complement strand
AAACTCAACCCAACCCTTTCACACATGCTAACCTAACCAATCCCAACCACCTAACCTTGAGTTCAAACTAATCCCAACCTCTTCACACATGCTAACCCTTCCTTATCCCCCTAATCACCCTTCTTATATCCTAAACCTAATCCTAATTCTATCCCTAACCATATCACATTCCTAATCCTTGATTAGGAACTCAACCCCTAAAGTCAAAGTCAATAATCTCAAGCCATGCTTATCCATAAGAATAAATATCTCTTACACCCTCATAAATGCCTCTTACACCCTCTTTATGAGCCTTATCTTCTAGAGGCTTCTTGGTCCATTTCCCTAAATGGTCACATTCCTCCCTACTTTCAACCCAATAATATTGTGACAAGTGTCACAATTTGATGCACTTAAAGAAGCACAATCCATGTGCTCTCTTCTAGTGACATCCTGACCTCTCATCAGCTTTGCATATGAACCACCCATTTTCAACCCCATTTCCTATAAATAGAAGGCTCATTGCTTCACATTTCATCCATCTTTTGAAGTAACATCATATTGTCATTTTTAGCTTAGATAATCCAATCTTTGAAGTAGAGTTACCATGCAGTTTTCAATACCCAATCATCCATCTTGAAGAATTGAAGCACATATTAATTGAGCGCACATCCCAAATTGAGGACACATCTAAAGATCAAAAGAAACCTTGGATTCAGTTTTAGGGAGGTTTTCCCTCCTTAATCTTTATTGTTTTTAAGCTTGCTTTTCTATCCAATCTTGTATGTAACTTGTTTATTTAGTTGTAGAATGTTTTAATCTGATTATTGTGTTCCTTTACAACTAGATTTTCATAGCTCACACTTGGCTCGTATATGGTATCCTGCATCGCATATGATAAGAACGTCATCGCATCTAGGGTAAAAGGTTGCATTTGGTCCATCAAAAGCTTGCATCTTGTATTTCCTAGCTCACATCTAGGATCTTGCATCTAGGACAGTGGACACTTGTAGATTAGTTTCTCAGAAAAAATTAGTAGATTTGGATACCCTTTTGGCTCTTTAGTCTATCCCTATTGTCTTTTCTGGTTTCCCTATTGTTGTGTCAAAACACTTTTTCAAACGTCTACCTTGTATGACCTGTCAGTTTTTTGCAATCAGTCTCAATGTGTGTGGTCTATCCGCTATTTACAACAACTTGATTCCTAGCTCACTATCAGGGAATTCTAACCCTTTGATGCTAGAATCATTTACTTCCACCAAAACCCAAATGACACTTCCACCTAGACACACTCACTTGAATGATTCGAGATACTACCTAACACTATCGAGAAACTTTGATAAATTTGAGATATAACCTAATGGTTAGCACAAGATAAAACACACTTCTAAAGAATCAAAAATAATTCCTAGATCACTACACTTTCTATAAGGAGAAACATCTCACAGTTCCCTACTCGATTTAGACTCTCCAGCAATGGACAAAGCCACTCACAAATGGAGTAAGGCTTTTGAGGACTATGACAATGATAAAAACCAAAAGCACGAAGATAGCAATGAGGAAGAAGAACCACACTTTGACCATCCTTTGCTTGATTCAGGTAGTGAGGAAGACATCACTAAAGAAGAGTACAATAAACTCAAATAGAGAGAAATTCTAAAAGACAATGGAAAAGATGATTAGAAAAGATAAAGAGAAATACTTTCTTCATCTAACATCCAATGGCATAAAGTTACCCAAGGATTATGATATGGAACAACTAAGAGAAAATGAGGTGTCAACTTCTATCTCTATTCTCGCCAAACAACTCACCTTAATGCAAACAAAGCTTACGACTCTCAAACAAGAGAAGGCTAAACCCAAGACGAAATAATCTTTGGACTTCATTTGTCCATTTCCTTTTGACAAGAGTATTACTATGGTCCCATTTCCTCCTAACATGGCAAGGCCAAAATATGACAAATATACGGGAGAGACCGACCCACATGACCATGTAAGAGAATTCTATGCTTTGAGCATAGAATACATGCATGAACATACATACCTCATGAAACTCTTTCCTAGAAGTCTAAGAGGCAACACCATGGAGTGGTTCTCAAAACTTACACCTAAGGTAAAATTTTTTGAGGATTTAATTCAAAAATTTATTTAACATTACTCCTATAATATACAACATGATGTGACTATGATGCATCTATGCAACACTAAACAAAAGAGTGGTGAATCCTTTACACACTTTCTACAAAGGTGGAGGAAAATCTTTGCATGATATTCATAAGCTATTCCTGAATCTTAGAAAATGGAAATCTTTGTTAATAACTTGGTACCTGAGTTAAACTATGCCTTATAGATGCAAGACTCCCCTATCTTTGAGAGGATGATAAAAAATTCCATCTGTATCGAAGAAGTCATGGTTAAAAAGGGAGAAATCACTCTTCAAAGCGAAAAAAATCTACCAACCCCAACAACAAACCTAAGTGGTGGAAGCAAAATAAAAATGTTGTCAATGATGGAGTAGTAGATGCCTCTAATGTTAATTCTAAACCCAAGGTGTTCAATCTAACAAATAGCATGTAAGCAAGTAAAGATGCCAAGGTAACAACCTCCATACCTAAAGCAAACAATAATAATGGTAAGGGTCGGCCATGGACTTCCAAGCCTCAAAGAACATTCACTCCTTTGGGAGAGCCTCTTGAGATTGTTTTGAAAACATTACTAGACAACAAAGTTCTCACGATCCCAAATTCCAAATCATGGGAGCCGAAAGTCAAACCAAGGTGGTGGGATGACAATTCTTACTGTGTCTTTCACAAAAAAAAAGGACACAAGACTAATAATTGTCTTAAACTCAAACATGTTATCCAAGACCTTATTGAAGGAGGTAAGATCAAAGTGGAAGGACACACCACTAACGAAGATCATACAGAATTTAACAAGTCATTCCCTAATTACGAGAAGGTGAAGCATCTAAAGGAAAAGGTGACAAAGTAAACTACACCTAATCCAATAATGATAATGTGATCAACATGATAGACATTAAAACTGAATCAATTAATGTGGTCACAATCAAAGGTGTTAAAGACACATCTTTCCAATCGAATGCAGTAACACAGAGTTGAGCACAAGTCATGATCAAAGTACCTAATTCTACATCAAAACCAGCAACAAATTCCAAGGTACCCAATGTCACTATTCCTAAATCAGCAACAAAACAAATGGTGACTATTCCTGCATCAAATTATGACTTGGTGGACCAATTGCAACAAACCTCTGCTAAAATTTCTATTTTTGAGTTGCTTAAAATCTCCACAGTGCATAGGGAAATCCTGGAACAAGCCCTACATGCCGCAAATGTACTAAAGGACCTTGATATAGACAAATTCCAAGCGATGGTTAATCACATCTCAGTGCCAAATTACCTCTCTTTTTCTGAAGAAGATGATAAATCTTTGACACATCCACATAATCAACCCCTCCATATTGAATTCCTCATTCATAAATCTCATGTTAGACGCGTATTGATAGATGGAGATGCATGATTGAACATTTGTACCCTTAATCTAATCAGGAAACTGGGTCTCTCAGAACAAACCATTGATTCTAGAAGCAAAATCACTATCAAAGCTTATGATGAGGAAGAAAGATCCTCTAAAGGTCTTATTGTTCTACCCATCAGAATCAGGCCAGTTAAAAGGAATGTCATATGTCAAGTTCTGGATCTACCCTTGGCTTACAACATACTGTTAGGGAGACCTTGGATCCACAAAATGCAAGTTGTACCATCTACTTACCACGAGCGTATCAAGTTCCCACATAATGGGGTGGAGGTAATGATTCGTATAGATGCTAATTATACTTGCAACAATATCAAGGCAGGTAGTATGGTTCCACATAACAAGGAAGCTATGGATGAGATTACTCTTGAGACTACCAAAGGCATGGTGATGAAAAGATTTGGAAAGACCTTAAAACTTGAGGAAACAGGTATGGGAGAATACAAGCTCGACATGAGCTCGTCATTGACAGAACTTCTGGTGTCACCAAGATCCTATGGAAAACCTTCCTCATCATTCACACTTGCTGCATCTCGAATGCCAAAAATACACAAAGCAACTGGAATGGTTAAGGCATCCACATCTTCTTTAGATAACATAGAAGAACATGCATTCTTGGCCTAGCTTTACAAGGGAGAACCAACAAAAGTTGAGGTAAAACATGTAGAAATATCACCAGAACAGTATGGTAAAGGATACGACCTCCTCAAACAAATGGGATACAAAGGAAAAGGACCTTTAAGCGAAATAAGAAGAGGACTTATTGAACCTATACACATGGAATTCAGAAATGCTAGAGAGAAAACATGATTAGGTTTTAACAATAATGAATCTGACAAACCTACTTCAAAAGATAGTCTGATCTCTGACAAAGGGAGTGATGAAATAAAAGAAACAGAACTAGAACATTGGTCCTATGAGAGGTTATTTCATGTTGGCATGGAGAACCCCAAATATCAAGGAGAGCACTATATACCAAGCTTTGAGGTACCACAAGACACTCATACCCCTCTGTTACCACCAGCTACTATTCAAGAGGTAGGAGAACCAACAAAAGACAACCCAGAGGTACCATTAATAGCAATGGCTACTGAGGAAACACCTCAACAACAATATTTACATCCTAACTGAAGGCAGTTAGTCACAATTTCACATGTCCTTGATTTACCACACTTTGATCTACAAGTGGCTAATAGGGTACACCAGGTAACTATTGTTGAATTCTTAAACAGGTCTGATGGCAAAGTAACTGACTCACATGATTACGAGTGGGATGAACTATCTTTTTCTACAGAGGAAATTGAGATAGATGTAATTCACATGTTTGCAGCTCCATCAGCACACAAAGAGAATTCTAACACCACTCCTAACAGTATTGCTATTCCTAAAGCAGAGGAGGAATTACTTCCCCCACTCATTGATGAAGAAACTGGTATTCCCCTACGCCTAAAGGAAATTCAGAGGCTACAAGCACGGAGCCTCCTTTTACAGAGAGATGAAGATGGAAGTTCCACTTACGAGTCACTAGAGTTTGGTCCACATATAACTAACAATGACTTTGATAATGATGATATAAGTCTTATTGATCTAAACATCGAAGAGATTAACCTAACAGAACATGTCATGTCAGTTAATAGTCTTGAAGCTAACGCGATGTTTTCCTTCCCAAAGTCTGATTCCTTATCTTTGATAAACCCAGACCTAATTGATTGGACTAATACAGATCTTACTCCCATCCTCGACTTCCCCAATGAATACACCTTGGCTTGCTACCTAAACACTTGTGAGTCTTACCCTTCTTCCACGAATGAAAGGAGCATGAACATGTCATGGGAGGATATCAAGTTTCTTAGTAAAAAATTATAAAATAAAAAAGAAGAAAAGAACTGATGGTGAAAATCACATTGTGGTAGTATCAGATTCTATAATAATAAAAACAAAAGACGTATCTGATGGTGAAAACCTCTCAAATGCACCAAAGGATGAGATTCTTGATATCCTCCCTAAGCACTTTCAAGAAAGGTCTTCAATTTTGATAGAACCAATGCAATCAGTTAACTTGGGCACAGTTGAAGATCCTCAAATAGTTCACCTAGTGCAATCTTTGTCAAAAGAGGAAAAGGTATAGTTCACTGAGTTCCTGAAAGATAAAAAGATCAACTTTGCATGGTCTTACACCAATATGCTTGGGCTGGATCCTGAATTGATAATGCACCATTTATCTATAGTTCCTGGGATCAAACCCGTGAAACATAAACTAAGAAAGATGCATCCTCATGTTGCATTACTGGTAAAGGCAGAGCTAGAGAAATTATTGAAAGCTGGATTCATCAGAGTCATCACTTACGCAGGATGGATTTCTAATTTAGTCCCGGTATCTAAATCAAATAAATCTATCAAAATCTGTACAAACTTCAGAGACTTAAAAAAGGCATGTCCTACGGATGAATTCCCACTGCCTAATATTAATATGATCATAGACCTCATAGGAGGCTACTAAATGTATTCATTAATGGATGGTTTCTTAGGCTACAATCAGATTAAAATTGCTCTCAAAGATCAAGAGAAAATTGCATTTACATGCGCATGGGGAGCCTTTTGTTGGAACCTCATGCCATTTGGGTTAAAGAATGTCAGTGCCACATATCAAAGAGCAATGACCACTATATTCCATGATATGATGCATACAAACATGGAGGATTATGTGGATGACACCTTAGCTAAATCAAAAGAATGAAATACTCATATTGAAGACTTAAGGAAGATATTGGATCGTATGGAGAAATTTCAACTCATGCTCAATCCAAAGAAATGTGCCTTTGGGGTACAATCAGGAAAGCTCTTAGGGTTTATTGTTTCAGTGAAAGGAATTGAGGGAGACCCTATGAAATTCAAAGCTATACTAGAGATGACTCCTCCATGCAACATTAGTTAAATGAGGATGTTACAAGGGAGATTCTAGTAAATTAGGAGGTTCATGTCACAACTTGCAGATAGAGCACAACCCTTTACCAAGTTATTACACAAAGGTGTCACCTTCAAATGGGATGAACATTCTAAAGCCAACTTCAGAGAATTAAAAGAGTACCTATTTACTCCTATTCTTATGGCACCCATTCATGGAAAGACTTTACTCCTATATATTTCAGCTACAACCACATCATTAGGAGTATTGCTTGCACAAGAGGATGAAACCAAAAAGGAACAAGCAATCTACTACATCAGTAGAACACTAGTATCTTATGAGCTCAATTACAACATTATTGAAAAAGCATGCTTAGCAGTTGTCTTTGCATCACAAAAATTGAGACATTACATGCTATCACATATAGTAAGGCTCATTGCGAAGATAGATCCTTTAAAGTACCTCCTAAGAAAAACAACATTAATAGGATGTCTGGAAAAGTGGGTCCTCATTCTAAGTGAATTTGACATTGAGTATGTGGACAAGAGGGCTATTAAAGGACAAGTCCTCGCAGATTAATTGGCTAATTCACCACTTCAAGATGATGAACCTTTAAGAATTGAATTCCCTGATGAAACAATTATGCATTTAACTAAGTATCCATGAAAGATGTACTTTGATGGTTCTTTCACGCAACAAGGCTCTATAGCAGGGGTTCTATTCATAACTCCTCAAGACTACAAGATACCCAAGTCCTACATATTGATGTTTCCGTGCACCGATAACATTTCTGAATATGAAGCATTGGTAAATAGTCTTAAACTACCTATGGAGTGGAAAATTGTAGAGTTACACATCTACGGTGACTCCCAGCTCATCATCAATCAAGTCAATGGAGATTATCAGACAAAATATGAGAATTTGATGCCCTACAAGCAACTAGTAGATGAACTAAAGAAGTACTTTGTCTTCATCACATTCTAGCAGATACCCAGAATAGAGAACAAAGATGCAAATTCTATGGCTACACTGGCATCCATGTTACAACTGGAGGAACATCAATTATGCTATGGATTCTTGGTGGAAGAATTAGCCTATCCATCCTTTGATACCCCTAAATACCAAGTAATTTGTGCTCTGAACGCCCAAGACCAATCTTGGTATGCTAAAATCATTGCCTACCTAACTGACCAAACTATTCCCAATGATCTATCCAGAAATGAAAAGTGATCCTTGGTTAGGAAAACATCACATTATGTTCTCATAGCTAATAACTTATATCGATGAGGTCTCAACGGTACGCTGAAGTCTACGAAGGTATATGTGGATCAAATTCAAACGACTTTTCACTAGCAAAGAAATTTCTCAGAGTAGGCTATTATTGGCCTACAATAGAAAAAGATGTTATTTAATTTTCCAAAACATGTCATAAATGCTAGACACATGGAAATCTCATCCATGCTCCTTCCATAGAACTCATACCTTTCATAACACATTGGCCATTTCAGCAATGGGATTTGACTTGGTTGGACAAATATATACTAATTCTTCAAATGGACACAAGTTCATCATTACGACCACTGAGTATTTCACAAAGTGGGTCAAAGTTGTGCCTCTAATCAAAGCCACTAGAAAATAAGTGGCCATGTTCATCTTGAACTACATTATCTATAGATATGGGATACCCTCTTCAATTGTAACAGACAATGGGGGCCAATTTAAAAATCAAGACATGGATGACCTTTGCGAATAGTTCCACATCACTCAACATTGCTCCTCAATCCATTATCCTCAAGGTAATGGATAGGATGAGGCATCTAACAAGAATATTCTCAAGATCCTACACATAACTATGAGTAAGTCTGGCAGAGACTGACATTTACAACTAAATATGACACTTTGGGCCTATAGAACAAGCATCAAAACACCAACTAGAGCCACACCATTTGTCCTCATCTATGGCATTGAGGAAGTACTCCCTATTGAGGTTGAAATCCCATCTTTGTGGGTATCTTTACAAGGCCTTGTTACTGATGAGCAATACCGCATTGATCAGGTGAATTCTCTAGAATTACTTGATGAGCACAGACAACATGCGTTCGATCAATCAAAAGTGTACCAAGAACGAATGTCTAAAGGGTACAATAAAAAGGTCAAACCATGACAATTTCAAGTGGGGGATCTTGTCCTAAAGGAGAATCCTAAGAACTAGCCTAACAAAGAACAAAAAGGAAAGTTTGAACTTAACTGGTTAGGACATTATGTTATCACTGCTACTTTTGGGATTGGAGCTTATCAACTTGCTAGACCTAAGGGAGATGTCCTTCTAGATACTATCAATACTCTACATTTGAAGTTGTTCTACACTTGATGTTTGGATAGCAGAGCCTGTACAATGCAAAACTTAGAAAATACCGAAAAAAAAATAAAAAAATTGATCCTGAAGAAATATGAAAATAGTGGAAAAATTCCTAAAGAAAAGGTATCCTCAGTGAAAACCTGGAAAAAAGGTGCCTTGATACTACAAAAACATTCAAAAAAGAAAAAATAGCAAAAACATTGAAATAGAGAAAAGAGCCTTGATGACAACTTGGTAAAACAGGCATCCTCGTAGCAAAAATAATGAGAAAGTTTTGTCAGGTGAAAACCTAACAATCAGGCATCACTTGTATTCTGTGCTCTATCTATCAATACATTGCTGATACTAGGCCTTCACAATTACACCTGTGCTAAAGGTTGACTTTTTTTCCTTACAAATATCTTATCCTTGCTTGGGATTTGTTTGCGTTTCTATCCTAGGATCAAGTCATTTCGCACAGGGGGCATCTTTGCCAGCATGTTAGGTTGCATCTTGTAGGTCATCATAGGATGGTTTGTCTTGTGATACAATACTTCTCGATACTTGCACTGAACTATCACTTTCACAAAACATGGATGGTACAAACATTGCACTAATGGTATTCCTATGACCTACATTGAGTTGCAAATAGGGACAAGGACATCTACTCAGACATGGAACATCTATTGCTTAAATTACAAATTTTGATTAATGAATCTCTACTATGCTTGAAAGATGAATCCATAGTATTTCTCAATACTACTTAAACACAGTTTGCTCTTGGTTTGATTATAACTCTTTTATGCATTGATGATGTTTTAACTAAGGGCATCTAAGTAGTTATGAATTTTGTTTGATTGATTCACAATTGATAGTGGTTATGTCTTCCGAGTTACTCCATGATGTCTGCACAAAGACACAGAGTTGCAAGGATAGGGGGCATACCATTTTCTTGGTTTTCTACGTATGGTGATTGTTCCAAATGATCCTATAAATTTCACCTAACTTAGATGTTTATGGTAAGAGTTGCCAACATGAGTGGAGAGACACATATATCTCGATCTTTGTTCTGTGTAAACTACGGTGAGGTTGAAACAATTTCCTTGTCTATTTTCTGAAGTCAGATTCTTACCAAGGTATATGAAGCATAATGTACCCAAGGATGTGAATTTTCAAGGTCATTGCGGGTCCAATATCTTACCTTACACATAATTTGATATAGTAAAAGGAAGGTGACTAATTTGTTATCCTTGCTTTTATGTCTTGATACCTAAAGTCTATTTTTGACATTTCATCCAATCAAAATAGTATTCATGCTTTCATAATAGCAGTGGGTATGAGTGATTGTTGTACTATCAGGTGGTATCCATTTTGAAAAGCACCCAATGATGATAAAAATGTTACAATATCTACCAATCAGTGACAGGTCCTAAGAGTATGCATGTAGATGCATTTAGAGATTGGATGATGCATTTTTGAAAGAAACAACAACATAAGGACTTTGAGCTCAAACTAATTTCAATTCTCTTCTAAAAACAATTTAATTACATCCATTTAATATTACTGATATCCATATCATTGCACATCCATAGGATACATTTTGCATTCATAAAATGAGACAAAAGGAAACTACAAAAACAAAGGATTTATGCATTTTAGTTTATATTCTAAAGTGCTTCCATACATTCACTTGCATACAAAAGAAAAACTCAAAAAACATACATTTTGCATCTTAACATAGTATCATTTGAAACATATTTATATCAGTAATAAAATCCAAACTGCATAATTGATGTCATCATCTACAAATCTAACTCATCATGAGACCAAGCTAAACATAATCACATGTGCAATAACATCTAATCAAAGAAAAGATAACTAATGAAACATGTCAGAATTAGAAACAACTGCATCAGATATATATATCAAAAATTAGGATACAAGATCAACACTATGGCACAAGTCTGCATAAAGAGTATCTGAGTATCCAAAGGTCAGAAAGAATCAGATATACATGTATAAAATATCATCGTACAAAAGAATGATCTCAGAAGGATCTAGATATACAATATGATCTCAAAAATATGGGACACAATACAAAATCAGCTCTGGCTTCCCCCCTCTCCCTGATTTGGAGGAGGAGGAGGAGGTGGTACAAATGGAACTGCTAAAGGAGGCATGGCCCCCTCTGACTACTATGTTAGGCATGAAAATGACATAGCTCTTTATCCCTCTAGTATTACGGCATGATACAGAGCATAATAATATGTAGCTCTCTGGCCCTGGTGCACCATAGTACAAGCCTGAGTATCTCTCTCTTCCCTAAGGCACTCTAGTTGTGCATCCATTTCTGTTAGTAGAGCCTCTAAAGTAGTAATACATGCTCTAAGATTCTCTCTCTCCTGCTCACACTGAGATAGTGGGTCACCATCTCTGTCAGAACCCCTACCAGAATCCTACCCTGAAGGCCTATCCTTTGACCTATTTGGCTACCTCTACTATCTCTACTGCTCCCCTATAAGTAAAGGACCTAGATCCATCTTGGGAGCAACAAATCTAAAGTGAGTGTGCAGACCATCTCTACTGCCACTGTCTACCTCTGCAGTGCCACCCACAGCCCCACCACCTCTGTCATCTCCATCATCATCTCCCCCATCTGGAGGAGGGTGCCTACCATCTCATCTACCCCCATCACGCCCTCCATCTCTACCCCCATAACCCCTATCCCTTTGTGCTCCTCCTCTACCTCTGTCAGGGCAATCATCAGGCTCATAATCTACCAGGTCCTCTATACAAGGAATGGCCTCCTCAGGAACTGTGAACTGTGGGAATCTGAAGCATCTTTGTTGCGTATCCATTTGAACAACCTACATCTTCCACATCAAGACAAAGATCCCAATCCACTTTGACCATATCTATGATCTCCTAGTGGGCGGTATCATTTATCAGCTGTGCACCCCACAATGGTGCCTCATCATGAACTCTTGCATACACTGTCATATCCTAGCTCCTACCCTGTCGACGGATGAACTATCTCAAAACTTGGGTATGTACAAAATGCTCTACAATGTATCTAGTCCTCCTGAGCAGGTACCTACTATGAAATAAAAATGGAACCTGTCTAACATAAGAGGTCCACTCCTCAGTCCAAGTACGACCACCATACTACCTCTTTCATATCATCAAAAAGATGCTGCTAGTACTCTACCTTAACTAGATGGGGTTGTTGGATAAGACCTACATACATATATACATATAGTTGCTTAGGTGCACACTGCCTATCTACAATGGGTCATGTCACTGGGATGTGCTCCAAAGCCCAGATCTGAAGAATCAAAATCCCTGTAGTCATGCTCTGGGTATACTAATATACAATCTCATGGAGCTCGTGATACATATGGGTCAAAATATAGCTACCCCATGCAAATATCCTTCTAGAGATGATCATCTGCTCAAGCATGTCTACCCATCCTACAAGGAATCCATGTTGTCCTCTGTCTGGCATCAAGATGCCACCAATTAGTACCGCCAAGTATATAGATAAATGATCATAGTGCTCACACATGTAATCCTAGGAAATGTATCTCCGATCAATAGTGTCATCCTGGAAGAAACAATGAGCTACACCTATGGCAACAATAGAAGTTACCTCAAATCGTACCTCCCAACCCATCACTGGAACACAAAGTATATGCCACACGTCCTCAGGTTTGATTATCATCTCCCCGATTGGGATATGGAAGGTGTTGTGCTCTGAGTGCCATCTCTCGAGAAGAGCAGTCAACAACCCCCGATTTACCCCTATATTAGGTAAACCAATCAATGATTGTAAACCTACACAGACTACTACCTCTTTCTCATGATCTGACAACAGTCTGACCAAGGCAAGAAGATGCCTTGGATATGTCCCTCGGAATGCAACTACCTCAAAATTGACCTATTTTTGGCAATAAAAATATAAACCAGTGTTCTATCTAAGACAAAAATGCAGAAACATAGTCAGCTAAGTGATTCAAGGTTCGTAGACAGTAGAAGGTTCACAGATGGAAGAAATTCTAAGTTTAAAACCTAGATGCAATCTTGGATATACAGGGTGCGATCTTTTTACTAGATGCGATCCTTGAAAAATAGGATGTGATGGAGAATGCTGGGTACGATTCTAGAAATCTCGAATGTGATCCCAAATGTGGGGTACAATCCTATAATATAGGGTACACTTAATCCAATTTTATCTTCTAAAACTCAGTCAAAATGGGGCAAAGCGGATACAATCTAGGAAATACTAAATGCGACGCAGAATTTTAGGAAAACAAGATGCGAGCTAGGAAGCACTGGATGTGACACGGGTTTGACAGGGTGTAATCCGAAATCCTGAATTTGACCCAGAATCTAAAGGGCTATAAAAGTTACAAAAATGCATGAAATTCAAAATTACAAAATTCTTGAGGTAGTTTTACGAGTACTTACCAGAGGTGGGTAGTCAACTGGACACTGATGTTGACGGCTGAGCTCAAAATGATGCTTCCTGATCGGGACCACCATCTTCTCTGCAGAGCTCTAGAATTTATTATGGGTTAAAGTGAAAATGAATAGTAAAATGGTAATTTTTGTGATATATATTGGTCTTTTGAGCTATTTAGGAGTTCCAAAACTCCTCCAAGGCAACTACAAATTTATTTTTTGTTCTCTTTTTGATCAATCAGGAACCAAATCGAAGGTGCCTAAGGTGTTTTACGCAGTACTATAAATTTTTTGTGATAGCTCCTAAAAAATGAAGAATTGCTCCATCTGTTCTGAAAATCTATCAAATTGCACATTTCATCATAAATCTTGGTCTGACATCATTTTATCAATCTCACCACTCACCTTTTCACGTAATTAACTTGGTACTCATGTGTTTACTCTTAAACACACCTTCTTTCTTCACTTCTTCTATTCCGTTCTTTCTTGCCCTACCCATCCTGCAAGTGATACATCATTTTAATAGAGGGATTTTATTTCTTTCCTTCAATTTCATTCCCGTGGGGGCATGATCACACTATCATCAATCAAATTCTTGCTTGAAACAACATTAAAAATGACTTCTTTATCAAACAACTAGGGGCATGATAGTTTTCTTGACTAAGTCAGAACTATTGGATAAAAATATTTTATTCTCATAAGCTGGATATCTTGTGTTCCCTCATTTTAAAAGATTCTTACTAAGCTCCTGGCAGCTTCATACTAAATTTTGGATGACATCCAAGTTCGAAATCAGTATTATCAATCTTTGGACAACAACCAAGTTCATAATTGGTATCTTTAAGATCTTTGCGCATTGACCTTTGTATGACAACCAAGTTCAAAGTCAATTCTATCAGTTTAGTTCAATCAAGAGAAAGACTGATCTCATCAAGCATTTCATTTGATCATGATCAAAATTCTCAATTTTTCTGAAGTCAAAAATCAAAAACTTTCTTTGAATCAATGCACTGCTCGCATATCTATTCAAAGAGGGGCAAATGTAACCATCCTAATTTGGTCTTCTCTGACTATAGACCATATTTTCCCTAAGTGTGATCATACCCCCAATTATGTCCATACAACTCTTCAATCGGTTGGCATAATTCATTCAAATTAGATTTAATCTCCTAAGTGATCTAATCAATAAATTTTATTAATCACCTTAGCCAATTAAAACCAATCAATTCAGTACAAATCAATCCAAATCAATCCCTGGCTAAGGTAATTAATTTAAAAGGAATTAAATAAATCCCTATTATATCTAATCACTTGCAAAAGCCTATCTTCTAGCCTAAATTAATCTAATTAATTGGCTATAGTCCCAATTAATTATCTAAAGCAATTAAAAGCTTAAATAATTAAATTCCCTATTTTTGGAGGAATATATTAATTATAATTCATTTCATTAATATTCCCCTTAACCCCTAACCTAACCTATCTCAACCACCTTAACCCTAGGTTCAAACCCATCCCAACCTATTCCCCCCATGCTAAGTCTAATCCTAATCTTAATCCTATCCTAACCCACTTCCTAATGATGTCACATTCCTAATTTTATGATTAGGAACTCAACCCACTTGAGAAAGTCAACTTTCTCAAAGCTTGACTCTCTCTATGTCCACCTTCTCAAGCTTGGACTTATACCCCTCACCATGCTTCTTAAATGCATTATTAATGAAGATTCCTCAAGCCCATGCCTCATGAATGCCTTTGGAATTAATGCCTCTTACACCTCATTAATGGTTTTTACACCTCCATTAATGAACCTTGTCCCCCTCTCTCTCCTCATTTCTTCTATAAATAGAATGAGTTTTTGAGCTCAAATGACCCTTAATTTTTGAATGTATTGTTGTAATACCCTTAATTTCAGAGTTGAAAGCATTGTTATGCTGTTAGGATTAACATAGATTCATATTGCATTTTAGCTTCCATGTTTATGCATTGTTATAATCTTGATTTTAAGAGCTAGAATGCATGTTTATTGGATATCTTTCTTAGTTTTAATTGAATCTTTCATGCTAGGTTGTATATGTCACTGAAAAAGGCATAATATGAGGGCTATTATGTTATTTTTCAAACTCCTCCTAGTTAGAAAGCAATAGATTGATTTTAGTGGATTTACATGATTTACTAACCCTATTTTCACTAATGCAATGATCTATTGAAGTGTCATGTTGCAGATAATAGGTGCACTATTTCATACAAAGAGTCACATCTGTATTGGGGGAGGTGTCACAACTATTGTGACTGTGCTTCCTCCTGAACCAGTCTAGAGGGTATGGATGGTCTGAGCCTTATTAGGCTTCTTAGCCTCTTTATTTTGGGGCATCATTTCAGCCAAGGAGAGGATAGCGCTTACTGCCGCTGGGGTCTTTCTTTTTCTGGATTCCACCAGCCATTGTGGTAGATGGGGCAGTATTTTTGCTAAGGATTGGGCATTGGGGCCTTCTTTGGGGTCTTGTGGTGTTTCCTCGGTATCCATAGTCGTATTAGACTCTTTCTCTTGTTCCATGGGGTTTCCTATATCTTCCACCTCGGTGGCATCTACATTTGCATCACTGGGATTTTACCCATCTTTTTCAGCATCTATGGTCTTAGTATCCACATTTCTAGGGTTATCCCCCTCATCTTGTTGTTGTTGTTCTTCTTTGGTGCCATCTGTCGGGACATCCTTCTCCAAGGGCACATCTTTTGGAGAGGTTGGAGGTGTCTGGCCAAGATCTAACTATTGGGCCGTAGAGACCACCTTGTGGAATATCGCACTCTAGGGCCTTTGATCACCTAGAGTAACTAGAGGCAATTGGAGCATGACAACTAGGGATACAGTTTCTCCTGAAGGTTCGATTCCCCAAGCCATTGTCAGCTACTCATCTTGTGCTAGCCTTAAATCTATCTTGGTCCATTGGACCGGTGTTTCTTCCACATCTTGTGTTTCTTATTGTTCTTGCTCTTGGACCTCTTTTTCTAGGGCCATTTCTTCTTGTGCATCTATCTCCTCCACTTCCTTCACCATATTAGCCTGTAAGTTCACCAGAGCTTCCGTCTGGAAGATATCATCGAAATCATCATGGGGAGGGGAGGCTGCTGGAGGATCATCCAACTCAGGAGAAGAGGGGATGAGTTCTACCTGGGGAAGGTTAGGCATCCCGAGGCCTGCATCTATGCTCGGGGGAGGATCCACCCTTTGCTTCTTTCTTTTTATCTGTAACGGGGCCTCGACATCTAGAATAACTGTAGATTCATCCTTGACATCTAGAATACCTACAGATTCATCCTCAACCTCTGTCTGCCAGCTCATAAGTGCTACTAGTGAAGGGGATCCTACTGGGAGGGAAGATCCCATAGGAGTAACTAGAAGACCACAGAAAAGCTGGGTGCTTAGTTTTTGACTTATCTGTTAGGATTCCTTGAGCCAAATATGAACTTGCTCCAAAATGGGGAGAGAATCCTGGGGTGGAACTTGGGCCAGGGTGCTCTCTTTTTCTTTCCCCTTATCTTTACTTGGCCCTATAGCCCCAGAGGCTAAAGTAGACCCTCACAAAATTGGACCCCTACGGGCGCTCTTCCTGCACACTTGTGCAAAGTAATCATGACTATTCTATATGATGCCCTAGCTAACATCCTCAATTGTCAAAATCTCCAAGGTGTCCCAATCCACCAAAGGCAGATCCATCTTATCGATCCCTCGTGCCTTGTATGCTTGGTCCTCTAGAGGCCCACTGTCTAAAAAATCTTTTGGAAAGATTCAAAGGTCGAGGCTCTTCATCATCCCTTTGGACATCCTTGAGTGTTGCCGAGCCCAAAGATCAAAATCATCCTGGAAATCTGGCCAAAAATCTTCAATGTGAAGCTCATGTGGTGTGGATGCCAGGGACAGTGTCGTACTTATCTTGTCGACTGGATCAAAATTGTTTCTTGCTAGGTGGAACTCGGCCAGTCCCATACTCTTCAATTCATTATCGACTTCCTTGGCCGCTGTAAGACTGCAAGAATAGTTCTCGCAAGTGATTGGGAATGAGATGGAGGTAACCTTCTTCAATTCAAAGAATGCATGAAGTTTAAGGATTTTCCTGTAGAACTCCAAAAGAATAATCATATCCCCATGATGCTTGGGGAGTAGGTAGGGCTTTTCAGAGAACCTGGTCACCCAAATGTAAGTATGTTGCTGAAACTGAATAAAATAATTACCATAAGAACTCACCAAGGTCATTTCCTCCTTGGAGAGCCAGTACCCAGAATCCCAAATAAGTGTTAAAATGTTATGGTAAATGAACGTGTTATTTACTCGGTAGAAATTAGGGAAGCTGGATTCCTATTGGATCTAGGGATAATATTCCCATCGGACATTCTAACCATGCCTGTTCCTGAGAATACCCACTGTCTACAAATCCTAGAAAGTGGGTCACTATTGTGCCAGTGCCCATAACACATTCAAAGTAATTTAGAACTTAAAATTCTGGCCAATGTTTTTCAATTGGAAGTCTACATGGTTGGCAATAATAGTTGCCCAGTCAAAGGTTTGTCCATGAGTGGTGATGTGTTATAAGAAATAATACATCCATGCCAAAAATTCCCTGGCATGGGATTCCCTGAAGAACCTACACAAAAAGATGATCCCTTCCTGTACACATTCCTTGAAATCTCTGCGGGGGATCTCCAGCTTCATTTTCTTGCAGTCCCTCCTTGGCGACTTCAACCCGTAAGAATTGAGATGTTGCTGGGAAAGATGGGGGACTTTCTCAAACTCCTTCAGTGACATAGACCAGAAGATAACAATAGCATTTCTGAACTGGGGGATCCCCAGTCCTGAATCAAAGGTGGCAACATTAAGAGTAACAATGGCCACTGGGTAGTTCAATGGTAGGGAATCGAAAAGAAAAATAAACCAGGTGGGTGTGTTGTAGTGATTCTCTAGGTGGAGAATTAGCTCTAGTGCTTTCACTAAGCAAGGGAAACAAGTAGCTTTGATAATGCCGGAGGTGGCCACATTCTTTTCCATATCATCTCTGATAAATCTCTATTGATATATTTTCTGGACAAGGCCTTGTAGTTCTGCCCATGGTCTGGCCTCTGTGTCGGTGATATCTTGAAGTTTGGAATCCACTTTGGATCCCACAAGGACACCATCCTTGGGGTAGTTGGATGTCAATGGGATCTTGGCCAGCATTTTCTCTGCCTTTGTCTTAGTGGCCACGAGAGTGGAGGTAGTCAGAATTTTCAGACTTCTAGGGGGAGTTGTTACTTCAGACATTGTTTGTTTGATAATCTACAACCTATAAGATTGGATGACCATTAATACATGTGATAAAATATAAAGCAATTTTACGGACTCTGGAGAGTTCACCACCATTTCACACCTATTTAAAAAATGTTAGCCTACATCAAATCGTGGAAATATAATAATTAACAACTTGCATGGAATTTGATTGACACCTGGGGGTTCTGGGGATATTGGTTTATGCGACAAAATGGGATGAAGGCCCAGGGACTTTTAACACCCAGAGTCCAGAGAAACTATCTGTTATCAAAGTGACCGGATAGTGAGCCTACTGGGATGACGTGGGTTGTCACATGGTCACACAATAAACAATGTAATAGAATTAATGGCGACAGATGTCTAGACACAAATGAATTGAATGCCAGATGGGATGGTTTTTAATGCTCACGCATGGGGAAATTAATCTCGCCATCAAGGCTAAAAAGATGGAGGAGAGAGAAAACCACCATAGCTCAAACAGGCAAGGTGCCTAGTTTGAACCAGGCAAACACCATGCGGGCAAGCTCCAAACCTAAGTTATACAACGTGAAGAGAATAATGCGCTCACCATAGGAAGGGTCGAACAAGACAATGTAAAAATCAATATATAGACCTAATTTACATGGGAAGCCAAAGAATGATGAAATTTATAGGAAATGATCCTATCCTACATCCTATTTACAATTTACAGATAAATTATGACAATTTACACAGAAATTACAACTACTTATAGAATCTACAAGAATGTACACTATTTATAGGAAAGAAAAATGTAAGGATGGAGGACAACCTTCCTACGGAGCCATCCCACCAATGAGAGGTGATGACAAACCCGAAGACAAAACAAAAAATGAAGGCAAGGCCAAACAAGGAAAGAGAAAAGCAGAAAGGAAAGAAAAAAGAAAAGAAAAGAGAAAACCATAAGAGAGATGAAGGACCTACCTCTAAACCAGGGAATGCGGGAGGAGGAGCACAAGAAGTGCTATGCAAACTAGGGAGCCTCATGGGCCACAAACACTGAAATCTTTGTAGAAAAGCTGAAAGTTCTCACAAGCTTCGAACACCAACTTCACTGCAAAGCACTGTTAAACCTTCCAAATCAAATCACACTTAACACAAATTCTCTCTAATCGCTCTTAATCACTCTGAGTAATCTTGTTTGTGGTAAGTGTGAAAGTGACAAGTGAAACTTCATTTATACCCCTAGGGTGAAAATTTACTTCTTCCTTTCACAATTCCCAGGAAAAAGGCAAACCTCTGGACTCTGGGCTCGGGGATCCCATGCAACCACACCCTCCAAAAGAGGAAGTAGTGACAGAGAATCCTAGAGTCTGAAATTTTGTGGGCACAAAGAAACAAAAACACTTTGGGACCAGGTCCTAGAGGAAGAGAAACCCAAAAAAAAAGAAAAGAATGACCCTGGGAAACCAAAGGCCAGAAGAAAACAAAAGGAAAAGGAACAATGCAGAAGTGAAAAAGGGGGACCCAACATTTTTCCAACAAAATCTAGGGACGGGTATGCAGGGCATAACAAATGGTGACTCACTGGGATGAATGCCTTAGTGCATTTGAGAACTATAGAATCTCTGGTTAACAAAACTAGAACTCACCTTTACCTAGAGCATTCTGATTGCAGGGTGTGAGGTGCTTAAGAAAATATGACTCATCATTAATTCAATCCTTCAATCTCTTGTCAGTCGTGAAGTGTGTGCTTTGGAAGAAAATCAAGCTGATGATTTCCAGGAGAAGCAGAGAGAGGGCACTGAATACATTAAACCAAAATCACTATATCTTTCATGGTCCCCCGGATACCAGAATTCTCTATTCTTCAGTTTTCTTTCTTTTCTTTTGAAGATGGGGAAGGCGACACTTCTTTCAACTTGTCATCTATTTAATTTTCTGAATAGGAGAGACGTTCCAGACCTGAGATATTCTTTTAATTTTTAGACTTGGTCAATAACTAGTGCAAATGATCTACTCTCAAGGACCATGTGATTACTTGCTTCTTAGATTTTCTATTAACCGATGTCAAGACTTTCGAGATATGAAAGTGATGAAGATTACCCATACCCTTTTACCATACATACAAAATAAATCCAAAGTGTGGATAAATTACACCATGCTAACAATAGATTCTGGACTAACCAAAATGCACAAGGCACCATTCCAGGGACTAGATGTCATGCGAAGCATACCTATCTACAAGAAGAGGGCAACATGTTGGGAACCCAAAAAAAAAGACAACCAAAAAAAAGAAAGGAAACCAAAGATAAAACACAACAAATAAATGAGAGAAGACAACCCCTGAGGACCACAAACAACTTATTTACATAGGCAAGGTACTCACAAAGGAGCGCCAAGAAAAGATATTTACAAGCAAGAAAACCTTTACATATAATACAACTTTGGGAAAACCTACCCCCTGCCTTATTCAAAGTAGTGCTTGAGGAACTGTCCATTGACGGGCAATGAGATGACTTTTCTGGTCATGGTAGTAAGGCAATAAGTATTAGCCCCACAAATCTCTGAGATTAGGTATGGTCCAAGCTAGAGCCTTTGAAATTTGGTATGCTTTCCTTTCTTCTCCTAGGCCTTATCCCATAGAAGGACTAGGTCCAAAATCCAAAAGGATTTGTATTGGGCTCTCTGATCAAACCATCGCTTGATGACTGCTTGATGGTGCACAAAATGTTCTAGTGCCGTTTCTCTTTGTTCCTCCATTCTCACCAGGTTCAAGAGCCAAACCTCCACAATGTTGTCCCAAGTGTTAAATTCCTACATAAACTGTAAAACTGGGATTTGTAAGTTGATAGGGAACACAAGATTCTGGCCATAAACCAGGTAAAATGGGGAAGTCCCCAGGGCTGATTTGATTCTAATACGATCCACCCAAAGAGAAAACCTAATGTTTGATCACCTCCAGTAGATTTTTATTGGTAGACTTAGCCACACCATTACCTTGGGGATAATAGTTTCTAGAGAACTTCAAGGTGATCTTCCTCTCATAGGTCCATTCTAATAACTGTGATGAAGAAAATGCTGAACCGTTGTCACACACTATAGTGAAAGGAATTACAAATATGGTGAATATGTTTTCTTCCAAGAATTTGATAACTACATCTGCTGTGTTGTTCTTGCATGGAATTACCTCGAATCACTGGGTATAGTAATCAGTTGTAGTCAAAATATACTGGTGGTTGGTGGATGAGTTGGGGTTGATTTCCCCTAGAAAATCAAACACCCATTGGGTGAAGGGTCAAACTTCAAAGATAGGCTGCAAGGGCATGGCTAGGTCTTGCTCACGATGGGCCACGGTTTAGAAAGTGTGGCACTTCCTTACATGAGTGTAGACATCTTTGAATATGAAGGGCCAGTAATACCTAGCTCAGAGAATCTAGTGGGTAGTGGCATTAGTTGAGCCATACCCAGTTCTGAACTGCCTGTGGAATTCTTCTATCAATTTGGCAGCTTGGTCCCTATCTATGCACCAAAGGTAAATCCCTTCAAAGTTCCTGTGAAAAAGAATTTCTTTTTTAATCATGAAGTGTGAACTTTTTAGTTGCAGGGTACTATGTTTTTTTGGGGGAAGCCCCTCTAGACATCTATTATTGAGCAATAGGTATACCAGGTTGGCATACCACAGATCCTGAGTGATGGACTCCACAGTATAAGTTTGACATTCAATGTTTGGAGTTACTTCCGCCATCACTCTACATAGTCCTTGGCCTCAGACTATCTCCATTGGTTGCATCTTGAGATCATATTCTTAGAGGATGGCCATCCATTTCCCCTGACGTTCACCTAGCTCACTCTGCAGCAGTAAAGATTTAATAGCCTGGTCTAGAATGATAACATGCACTTTGCTTCAGAGAATATAATGTCAGAATTTTTTCATAGCCCGGACTAGAGTAAAAGCTTGCTTTTCCAAAAGCGTATATCAGAATTTGGAATTTTTGAAGGGGGATCTCATGAAAGCAATGGGTCACTCTTCTCCTTCAACTTTCTGGGTTAGGACTGCCGCTGTAGAATACGGGGAAGCGAAGGAGTAGATGTGAAATGGGAGGGAGTAGTCCAGACTTGCCAAGACTGGTGCCTCCACTATGGTTTTCTTGATCTAAGAAAATGCTTTCTTTGCTTTAGGGACCCACTCAATATTGGTATCTTTCTTCATCATGTCATTGAGTGGTTTAACAATTTTGGCGAATCCAGTTATGAACTGATGGACAAAATTTATCTCCCCGAAGAAAGATCTCATTTCCTTTTTACTGCTGGGCATTTACAAATTGAGCAGTGCTTCAACTCTCTTAGGGTTGATGGATATCCCCTTCTTAGAGACAATATTCCCAAGAAGTTTCCCTTCAGTGACCCCGAATATGCATTTCTTGGGGTTGAGGGAGATACCATACCTGCGACATCTCTCGCAGGTTTAGGCGAGGTGGGCGGAATGATCACGCCTGTCCTGGGAAAAGACTGTTAAATCATCCATATAGATGATTATTAATTTGTTGACTAGGCCCTCGAACGCAATGTCCATAGCCTTTTGAAATGTGGCCCTGACATTGATGAGGCTAAAGGGCATTCTTTGATACACAAAAGTTCCCCACTTGGTGGTGTTAGAATGAATTTAGAATAACTAAGAGGGGAGGGGTGAATTAGTTATCCTCAAGTCTAGATGTAGAAAATAAAAAATTTCTGTACTTCAGATCTACTCGGCAACAGTAGCATAAATCAACAAATTTAATCATGCAGTTTACTGTTAATTGAAATTAGCTTGTAGCAACATAACAGTAAAGCAAACTATAAGCATTCACACAAGTTGACACAAGTATTTAACGTGGAAACCCAATATGGGAAAAACCACCAGTAACATGCTACCAAGTTTTCACTCTTCTAAAGTGATGCCCTGTGAGGAGCCAACCCTGTTAA
>MU223456.1:1026120-1039037 GCA_018584345.1 Thuja plicata | reverse complement strand
GGATCAATCTTTAATTAACATTACATATCCCAATAAAATTAACTAAGTCGGCCAGAGATCTCAAATCTCATCATTAATCCAATTACTGTAAGTCAGCCAACATCACTGTTTTCACTCGACAATTTCAATGGTGCTTGACATTGAGCAACTTTTTGCTCATCACAAGCAACTTTACTTGGCACAAGCAACTTTGCTCATCATAAACAACTTTTCTCGGCATAAGCCAAACTTGCTCGGCACAGAACAACCAGAAAAATTGTCTTTGAAAGATAAGCAACAAATTACTTTGCCAGAGTGCCAACTAATCAAATACCCTTTGAATTACCTTAACTCAACCATTCACTTGGTCTTCTTGTTAAATATTCTTCATCAACAATAGATATGGTACTCAAACAGATAACAATAGTCTCACCAATTAAGGTTTGGCATCAATGAAAAAAATAACAATTGCTTGTAATGTCACTTTCCAACAGGTGGTGAATGCCATTTTTATTCTATCCTTGAACTTAACCATAACCTAGTTATATCTGGATTACCCATCCAAGAAGGACATCATTTGGGAACCATTGACAATTTGTAACACCTCATCCAATGAGGGGAGAGGGTGATTGTCCTTCTTGGATGCCTTGTTTAAATTTCAAAAATCCACACACAAGAAGATCTCACCATTCTTCTTTCACCTAGGGACGAGGTTAGCGACCCATGTTGTGTGCCGGATAGGAAAGATAATATGGGATGATAGTAGTTTCTAAACCTCTTGATGGATTAAAGGTTCGATGAATGGGTTTACTGGCCTCTACTTTTGCCAGAAGGGTTTGACATCTGGTTTTAGGGGGATGGTATGAGTCATGATGGATGTGTCATAGGTTTTAATATCCTCATACCTCCAGGCAATAGCATTAATTTATTCTCAGAGGACCGCGAGAATCTTCTCATTCTCCTCTGGGGAGTAGGAGGTACCAACATGCACAAATTTTTCTTCATCAACCTTGTTGATGTTGACCTTTTCAAATTTTCCTCCCTCAGAGGAGTATGATATCTTATCTCAGCCTCGGGGGTCCAAATCAAAGATTCATTCAAGAGATACCATCCCCTTAGGGATGGTGTTGGTGGGTAGATCGATGATCCCGTCATCTTCTTCACCCTTCCTGATATCGTCATGATCAATTTCTTCCACTATCTGATCCTCGAAGATGCAAACATTGGTCATGAAGGCCAAAATATGTTGGTCATCCTCAAAAACCTAAAAGTGGGTGATATTATCTGGGATGGATGGGGTGGGGACCATTTCAATAGAAAACTTCCAGAGCCAGGAACCAACCATTGGCTTGAGGGTGCTGGCAGACACATCAAGGGCATCTAGAACATAGTTACATTTCCAGGGAATAAGCTCGATGCCAAAAGCATTGAAGTCTTCAATTAGGCTCCATGCCTAGTTATGGTATGTGGCTAGTCTTTTGTCATGACACGTGTATTGACTCTAGACCTATTTTACTATCAGCTCTAAATCACCCATTGCTCGAAGGTGAGTGATCCCTTTTCTCAATGCGAATAGGAGTCTGAGGACCAAGGTCTCATACTCAGTGATGTTATTGGTGCATTTAAACTGCAACTTGTAGGACATGAGGAAGGATTTCCCTCACAGGTTGATTAGTTCCACTCTGGCCCCACAACCTTGTTTAGACCAGAATCCATCAAACTTTAGGATCCATAAGTCATTGTTTATTTTCTGGGGTCGGGAAGGAGAAGTGACATTTGGATTGATTTTGGGAGGGTTGGGAGGTGATTCCTCTACTCTGATGGTGCATGGATGAGGTTTTCCTCTGGAGAATCCTTTGGTTTGGGTTTCTAGATGAGAGACACCTTAGGCATACTGCTAGATGGATTACTTGGTCCATGTGAACCAACTTCATGTTCTTTCTCTTAGAGGTCATTTATGTGGTAGGTAGCAGTGGCAATGCAGGGCTCACACTCCAGCTCAAAGTGTTTCTAGTAATGTACCTAACACTAGGTGCTAGACAGGAGAGTGGCTGGAGTTACCATGCTGCCTTGTAAGTCTACCTCATACTTCAGTTTCTCATCCAGGTCTCGAATTCTGTGAGAAACCATAGGATCATCTACGGGGATGAAATCAAAGGTCAATATTTCTCATGTTTGGTACACCTCAAGGGAGGATTCAGAGAAAAGGACTTCATTTACCCTCCTGACTTCGGTGAGGTCTTGTTTCATTCTGTGTTCACTCTCCACCCTAATTTGATTTGATTTCCCCTTCCAGGGGAGCCACAAGTGGGAGAAGTCCATAGAGAAATACCCATTAAGGGCCTTAGACCAATTTTGACTTAATAACATCCCATAGGTTTCAGGGATGTCCACCACTTGGATTTCTATTGTGCTCAATATCTGGGGGTCCTGGATGAGCTGGATCTGGACATTTTTCAGCTCACCAACCATTTTCACAATAGTTTTGTCCAATTGGACTACTTCACCTTTGGATGGAGTGGGACTGAGTCTGAGGTTCTGGCATATGGATAAGGGCATGATGTTGCCTGAAGCACTAGAATCTACCAGAAATTTGTATAGGTTCTTCCCTTAAATGTTCAAGCCTAGTAGGAAGGGAGGATCCTCTATGTTTCCCCGAAAGATGGCCAAGTTGGCATAGTAAAATGTGATAGTCTTTGGGGGACGACTAATGGCTTCTGGGTTTCCCAAGAGCTTCAGACGGGACTTCTTCTACTTGGGGAAATTCAACAAAACCTCCATCAAGGTCATGGAGGTGGTGGTTTTCTGTAACGCCTTAGTGATGTCAAACTGTCCCCCAAGGTAAATTTGACTTCCCCCAGCTAGATCCCTGGCTTGGTTAGAGCCAGGTCCTTTCGGCAGGAAGGATCAATCGTTTGTGTTGTCCTGGGGGGTATTCTTGGGAGGCATTGGCGTGTAAGCTGGCCCTTTGCCAGCCTGACTCTGAGTGTTGTAGGGAGTCTGCGGGTTGGTGAAGGTGTTGGCCTCAAAGGCCGAGATGGATTCATCAAAGAACCCTTGCAATTCAGATTCTTCTTCGTCTTCTTTGTATGTCCTGAAGAATATGATATCACACATGAAGGTAGTGTGAGAGGGCTCTGATGTGGATGGTTCTGGGGGAGTAGGATTGATCGATTATTGTCTATCCGACTGGGAGATCATGATGATATTCTCTAGTGTCACACCATTCACCTCAGAATGAGAGCCAGTGTCATGCAATCTACACCACGTGGTTAGGGGGTGGAATTCTACAAGCTGTGGAGAATGACTAGGCCCAACACCAACCTGAGTGGCATTTTTTTTTGGAGGAGGACCTCCACTATTTGTGTTGTTGTTCCATTGCTGTTGATTGGGATGAGGCTCGTTGTTGTAGTTTCAACCTCTAGAGTTGGTGTTTCATTGTTTGGAGAAAATATTCCCTCTCTAGGAATTGGAGTTGTGAGGCGCGAAAGGCCCCACCTTCAGCTATCCCATGTCCATCATCAATGAGGACACCAATTGTCAAAGGGATTCAACCTCGGCTAACAACTAGGTAGTTGTATCACAGTGTGACAGTTGTTGTGGTGGGTTCTTGAGGAAAGCGACAATAGCTCCCAGAGTCAAGGATGACAATCCTCAAGCTGTAGAAGACTAGAAGAAAGGTACTCTGGAGGGTTGTGTCAAGGGTTGTTGCATCTGCTATGGCTAGTTCTAGGGAACATATTCTAGCATGATATTGTCTGGGCTTGAGATGGATAAATGTACTGGGCCTACTGGTCTATTGATGGTGGGCCCATGGCCATCATTGGGCACCCATTGCTAGATTGGGGTTGTATCCCCTGACATAAGGAGTTCCACCAGGTATCATGTTGAAGGGTAGGCTTTGTCCAATCCCGTTGGGAGCTTTTCTCAAACTGTAGGACAACTCCAAGGCTAGGTTGTAAACCTTTGCTAGAGTATCTCGGTCATTGGCGGTAGCGGTTCTGCATAGGAGAGTGGCAACAATGGGGTCCATGGTGTTCATCTATGTTTGGATGGTTATGTCAGTGGATGGGATGAAGGGGCCCATACATTGCTTCAAGGTATGTTGGAACCAATGGTTGAATGTAGCGAGAGGCTCATTCATTTCCTTCCTTATGGAAATAAACTAGATGTGGGACCACGCTAGGTCCACGTGTATGTAGAAGGCCGCTAGGAAAGCATCTTCCATATCCTGCCAACTGTTGATGGAGTTGGTCGGCAAGTTGAGGTACCAATTTAATTCATTCTATCCTAAGGATAGAGGAAACATCTGGGTTACAACATATTGATGTTGTATCCGGTGTCGGTTCATGGAATCCATATAGGCTTGGAGATGTTCTTCTATGGTTTTTGGGCCTAGATGCTCATACTTGGGGCAGATCTTCTCTGAATGCAGAGGGAGATCGTTGGTGGTGCCAGGGAACTTCCCCATTGAGGTCCCAGTGTTACCAAAGTAAGTTTCCATTAGGACCATTTGATTTTGGCTGGGTTGAATGTTGGTCCCCGGAATTATTTGAGGGATTTGGGTATTTTGGTGTGTAGCAAATCCCCAGATAAAGTTGGATAGCTACTTGGTTTTTTGGGTCCTACTCTTTCAGATAGGAGGTCTGAGTTCCACAAACTCTCTGGGATTCAGGGCTGATCGAAGAATTCTATCAAAACTTAAGGGTGAAGATGACCCTATCCCGCAGAAAGTCCAGTTCCTAAAACTACTGCTTGGGGAACCCTTGGGTGGTGTAAAATCAAAATCTTCTGAGGGAGATGAGATCATGCCCTCCTTCTAGCACCAATTTATATTGATGAGACTTTGTGACCAGCTCTGCCAAGAGAGGTAAAGTTGTCACCGGGTACTGGGGTACCGACCAACTCTGCCTGAAGAGTTTTTCTAGAGAATAAATTCTCCTAGCCTCCAAGCACCTGGTAGTCGAGTCTCGATGGTGAGGGGGAGCTAAGTTGGGTAGGTGACTATTGTGTGAGGGGATAGCTAGTTTTTACTCATCTTCTTTAGGGATTTCAAAAGGGATGGGTTTTCCTACAAGCATTTGGATTGTCAAATAAACTTCAAAAGATCGATCAGGGTTAGATATGCATCTCTACTTATAGTTGTGCAATAAACATTCAAACATCAAACTGAACTCCAATGTAAGGAAACTAATCTAAATACCAAATATACAAAGAACCAATGATTCACATGCATTCAATAGAAAGGGGAGATAAGATCATTAATCTAAACTAGAACATAGGAGCAAAGGACATAAGAAAACATACTGCAAAAAAAGATGTTTGTGAAATCCAAAGATCAGAAAAACACATAACAAGTAGCCATAAGGTGTTCTTCCTTCTTCATTAACTCAAACAGTTCCAGCATCACTGGTAAATACATCCATGGCTCCAAGGGAGCATTCTAAACTATTAAAAACAACTAAGCATTGAGCTCCTGCAACTATTGAAAATTAAAAGCTATCTATTACTTGCTGGACTGCAAAATCATCAATTTTGTCGACCTTTGTTCTGAGGTCGGACTTCTTATTTATACATAAAGTTTGAACTAAACTTAACCTAATCTAACTATACATTCAACACATAGAATACATTATCCTATGGCCGGTACTACCTGCACCACTTACAATCACCTCAAAAAGTGTAGAGGTATGACAAGATAAAGGAAGAAGATAAGAAGAGAAAGTTGGAAGAATCGACATAGAGAAGAGTGTCAAGGTATTTATAGAAGAAATTTGATTGTCTCGGTATCTGAGGCTACATGCCTCATAAATGCACATTGTGGCTCACTATCTTTGATGCACATCAGGGAGTTAATGTGGGAGCAACGCCTCAGGAGAATCACTTGTTAGAGCCATCCCCCCATCTGACATGCCTTATCGGGATCACCTACCTGCTGGCCCCTTATTAACTTCTTGAAAATGATCGGTCAACTCCAGGGAACCTAGATGCAGATCACTATGAAAGAATACAAAACTTTGGACCCAAAATTCCAGAGTCTAGGAGCTTACACTCAAATAATAATAAATTTACAAAACTACACCCTGTTGGTGAAAATCTCTAGAGTCCAGAGAACTCTACTTTTCCTTGTTTTGCTTGAAGGCCTTTAAAATCTGGCCAATTCCATCCTCATATATGTCTTTGATGCAGTCCCATTGGTCACTGACAACCCTGAATTTTTCATCAATATCTTCGGCACCTTCTCAGAATTCTGTAGCTATTTTTACTGCGTCATGAGCCCATAGCATCATCTTGGATAATCGAAGTAGAAAGGAAAGAACAAAGAAAAGAAAAGATAAAACTAGAAGAGAGACAAAGGACCTACCTTGAAACTAGGTAATGCGAGAGGAAGAGCATGGGAAGTTCTCTACAAACCAGGGAGCCTCATAGACCACAAACACTAAAATCTTTGCAGAAAATTTGAAAGCACTCACAAGCTTTGAACGCCAACTTCACTGCAAAGCACTGTTAAACCTTCCAAAGAAAATTGCACTTAACACAAATTTGCTCTAATCTCTCTTAATTGCTCTGAGTAATCTTGTTTTTGGTAAATGTGAAAGTGATAAGTGAAACTTCATTTATACCCCTAGGGTGAAAATGTACTGCTTCCTTCCGCAAGTCCTGGGAAAAAGGCAAACCTCTAGACTCTGGGCCCGGGGATCCCATGCAACCTTACCCTCTAAAAGAGGAAGTAGTGACAGAGAATCTTGGAGTCCAGAATTTGGTGGGAATGAAGAAACAAAAATACTCTAGGACCGGGTCCCAGAGGAAGAGAAACCCAAAAGAAAAGAAAACAATGACCCTGCGAGACCGAAGGCCGGAAGAAAACAAAAGGAAAAGGAACAAGGCAAAAGAGAAAAAGGGGGACCCAACATTCTACCAACAAAATGTAGGGACAAGTATGTAGGGCATAATAGTATGCATATACAAAAGAACCAATTACATTGGATCAAATTGAGAAATGCATATTCATAGTTCAAACACTGTTATCATCACAATAGTTCATCCTAATGCTGTTATAAAGATTAGCATATTTGAATGAGAGAGAAACAAAAAAATAATAGTGATATACATTCTTGCAATCAAATGGAAGATAATATGCTTGCTCAATAGTGATATCTTTTGTCAAAGATATGCATTAAATACACAAGAATTGAACAAAGCAGTTTTTTTCTTGGAAGGGAAAAATCAGTGGCATTATTATTGATCAATAATGAAAGTCAAATGATGTTTTTATTACACACATTCAATACATATTCAAAGGGATGTTCAAATAAAAAATACTGTTGTTAAATGTGAACTAGATGTTGATAATATTATTGTAGTACCTAATCAATAATGGAAGGTAAGGTTGTTATTCATGTTTTAAAGACAACGCCATATACAAAATGAGAAGTGAATAACAGTGTCACGATGTTATTATCTAATTTTTCCAAGTACATGTTCAAATGAGTTCAAATATAGTGTTTTGTGCAAGAATGGAAGGTAATAGAAGTATGGTTTTACATGTTTACATAACAATGTATATGCGTATATGGAAATGCTATGGTTGCATGATGTTGTTCATGTTTGAATAACATTATGTAATTCAAAATCAATATGCATATATTTGATAGAACTGTGCAAATGAAAAGAAAAGATGCATATCCAATGGTCGGGATCTATTTCAAAAATGTTGCACATGGGTGTCACGAGCCCATGCTCGAACCCCATGTGTCAATTTCTTATTGGAGTCAAGAAGACATATTGCAAAAACACCAGTTGTTATCATATTGCAATGTTCATACATAATGGCAGGGCACAGTTTTCAACAAAGATGTAAACATACAGTATTAACATTATGCACATAAAGTAACATGGTTTTAATAGAGAATGATGGTGTTCGAGCATGAATGCAAATGAACATAAAGACAACATAGGACAAATGAAAAATGCAGACATTCAGTAGGTCCGACAAGATATTCAAGTTCAACTCTTTATTACAACAATAGATAACTCTTGGACATGTTTATTACTAACTGAAGACATTAACTAAGATGAAGCTTGACATCCAAATCAAAAAAGAAACTATCTGGGTGTTCTAAAGTGCTCGAGCCAAGAAGAATGGCAATAAGAAGTCTATCTAGTAGAAATCATGGGAAGAAAAGGTGACAACAGATATGGTGGAGATAATAGAGTGAAGTAATAAAAAAACCCAGATTCATTTGCCACAAAAGATGGATACCTAGATCGATAAAACCACAAATATCATTGTAATGAACATAGTGAAGAAACAAATCATTATAGACATAGACTGGAGTGAGCTCAAGTGTTCAAAGATCATAAAGATAGAGTGCAAATGCCAAGTAAAGAAGAGAGTAACTTATCTATAAGTTACATGTAGGGAAGTGATGGTGAAGCTTGAGCTTCATGGAGTTCATGCACAAACAATGCCATACAGTATGGCATGTAAAGACCTAGATCTTATAGAGCCTGTGGTGTAGGAGAGAGAGCCTGAGTTCTATTAACTTGAGTGCCATAAGTAGCAAAGAGCCTGAGCTCATTAAAACATTACCCATTTCTAGTTGGAGCCTGAGCTCCATGAATGTACATTACTAGTTGTAGACAAAGATGAAGAAAAGACAAAGATGAAGCTATTTTCTATCCCAAAGATCAGACAATCCAAATACAGAAGAACAACACATCAACCACATCACAATGTCAACTTCCAGATCAACAATCCAAACAAAGAGAAATAACAGAGAAGCAAAAAATAGTGCCACAATCTCAGCACAACGACGCCATAACATTAGGGTTTTAAAACCCTAGCATTTTCCCAAATGCAGAAAAAACCAAATGAGATGCGAAGATAATGAATTAGCCCAAGTTTTGGTAGATTTGAAGTTTTTTGTCAGGGTGGAGTTAATGCCTTTGTAGACTAGAGTGCATGATGACCACATCCTACTGCCATGACAACTCAACCTCATGCCACAATGGATGTAGATCTTTTTGCATCGAGATTGGTCATGTTGACCTTAGTGAGGGTGTCGACTTATGTCATGGGTTAGGGTTTTCATATGTTGTGGATGGTTAGGTTATATGTGTTGTTGGGTTTTGATATATTTTAGACATGTTGGCATTTTTTTTTGTAAAAGATGTAAATTTTTCAAAAATTCCAACATTAGGGGCTAGATTTAGGGCATCAATTATGCCTTTGAATTAGGTTTTTTTTAAATTTATTTAGAGGCCTTTTGGAGGGGGTTAGATTTTCAAATTTAGAGATGAGAGAGTATATAGGTGAGCCTCTTTTCCAGTTTTAGGGGTTTAGAATTTAGGAGGAAGGTGGCTTAGTGAGCTTTTTGTTCCTTTGCACCTTTTTCATGAATTTTGTAGCCATCAGTTCATGTTTTATGCATATTGTATTGAAGTGAATGCACATATTCCTTGGGATTTTTGTACTTTATCATATAACTATCTTACATATTTTGAATATAATAAATCTTGTCCCCATTATTCATACATATTTATGAGTTTTTGTTATCAGTCCTTTCAATTTTTCTGCACTTAAGTATAATGTGTTTTGTAGCATAGATTAGAGAATTAATCTAATTCCTATTCTAGGTTGTGAAGTATAACCTTTTGCAGAAGCTTCATGTTTGTTGGAAAAATTGTCACTATTTGTGGTACAAACCCTAATAGTGAGGTTTAGGTCAGCCTATGTGTTGAATAGTGAATGTTATTGTAGATCTTAGTAATGTATGTCCTATAGGTGCTGGTTTTAAATTCTGATAAGTCTGAATCAAATTTGGTGTATCACCCTTTGTAAGTTTGTTTATTTAGTTTTAGTCATCTTTTTCCCTTTTCCCCAAATCATAAATCAGTCATTGGTAATATTCCAAATCAAATAGGAACCATCCTAGAATCTAGAGATTCCTTCTTAATCAAAGTCCACCCACAACTCAGGAAGGTTTCCATTGTTACCATGAGATATTAGTATACCCTAATGCCTAAGTTAGGGTGATATTTTTTGGCTTTAACAGTTCTTGGCACGCCCGGTGAGACTCCTTGTGATACATGAACAAAATCCAAACAAGGAGTGGAAAAGAGTTTGAGTATTTATAGCTATCACATACTATGAGAGGGAGAAATTTGAAAAGAGAGCCTAGAGGTCCAAAAGAGCTCTCCTTTCAGCCTGTAGTGAGGGGTAGGAAACTATGAAGACCAAGGAAAAGAAGGTCTGAAAGAAGTTTAGCTCCTCCCACCTACTATACTGATTTGCCATGTTTAGATCAAGAATCTTTAGAAAGTCCTCCAACACTTCAATTTCAAGTTGTTCTTGAACAAATAGCAGAAGAAGAGCAACAAACACCTTCAATTTTTTCTACAACACCACCAAGGATGACTAGAAGGTTTTCATTTGTACCCTTTAATCAGGGCAACCCTTTGATGATTGCCAATTACAACAATATTCCATTGGCATCCTTGAAAGGGTTACCATCTTTCATGGGAGAAGGACAAACAATAAAAATTGAGCATATTAGAGATGTTTCATCTCTTTGCAATGTTAATCACATCACAGAGGAGGATGTAGCTTTGAAGCTATTGGTTGCATCATTGAAGGGAAAAGCATTGGAATGGTTCTGAATTCTCCGAGTTGTATCAATTGCTTCATGGGATGCATTAGGTGAGGAATTGTCTAAGTTTTTTGAAGATAAATATGATAATCTTTCTTTGGTGGAACAACTAACTACTATCAAAAGGGCTCCACAAGAAGAGATGAGTGATTTCAATCTCCGATTTCAAAAAACATGGAATAGGATTCCTACCACGGTGAGACCCTCTGCTGAATATGCATTTTTATACTTCCTTAAGAGTATGAATTATGATATTTTAGTTATGATCCAATCTATGGGGGGAAATTTTTTACCTCAAGCTTTTGATATTGCAATTAGGGAAGAGAATAGTCTTATTTAGGCAGGGAAGATAGCTCCTAGGCCACCTATGCATTTCTTTCCTAGCATCTAGTCCAATATGCCATTGATTACCCCACCTCTAGCACCTTTACCATCTTGCTAAAATGAAGATATGATGCCCACTGCCCCTTCTAATGAGTTGCAAAGCATAAAAGACAACCAACATAAAATTGAAAGTTTATTGCAAACCTTTGGAAATGAGTTGGTAAACCTTAAAAGGTAGCAAGCTCAAGGAAATCCAATAACCCATACGCAAAATTAGTTTACTAGTTCCTCATCACAGCAGCCCAACCAGCCCATTTACCAAGGTAACAAGCAGCAATACCAAGGAAATAGCAATAACAATAGGCAGAATTGGAACCAAAAGCCTTATAGACCTTATAATCCTGCACCTCTTAACATTGTTAGGGATATTGTTCCTAACCAAAATAACCTTGCTACTAAGTATGAGTGGTGTTATCCTTGTGGGCAGCCCCACAATAAGTCAAAGTGCACTAATAGAGTGCTTAATCAGGCTCCAATGGTTCAAAATATGATTGATTGACAAAAAGATGCATCCATTGAAGAGACTCAACAACAAATAGATCTAGGTGCTCCGAACATTGCTTTTCTCAATTGGCAAGAGGAATAATTCTGTGGGGTGAGTAATGATTCACCTGTATCAGCAAACAAAAGAGCCAAGAAGAGAGCTATAAAATTATAGCAATCATCTGCTAAGATTGCTGCCACAACTCAATCACCACCCATCCCTCCTATTTCTATACTAAAAGAACACTCCTCTCTTGTAATCAAGGAGTAGCATTAGAAGCACACAGATCAGATCATTGGTAAATCTCCTCAAAAGGTACAGTTTGTTGTTCCTTATAATATTTTTGACAATATGAAGAAGATGAATGTTTCTATTTCTATGTGGGATTCTTTAGCCATTCTAGGGCATGCAGATTTACTTAAGGAAGAGTTGTCTAAAGGGACAACAAGTTTATAGAAAGCCCTAAAGCAGCCTTCAAGGACTATTTTAGCTAATTCAGAGGCTGCAGATGTGCAAGGAAAAACAATAAAGGATGGTAAGAAAGTTAAAAATGTTAAGCCACCTCCTTTTTATGTGTCCTTGATAATTGGTAATAAATTAGTGCATAATTGCATGGTTGATAGTGGAGCAACCAACACAGTAATGCCCAAAAAGATTGTAGATTTACTTGATTTGAAGTATGAACATCTTGATAAAGGAGTTATTCAATTAGATGGTTCATTAGTCCACACTTTAGGTGTTGTTAAAAATGCAAGTTTGACCTTGAATGCTTGCCCAAATTTCTCTATTTAGCAAGATATCTATGTTATAGATTTGTCTCCTTATTTTTCCCTATGTTTATCTAGAGATTTCACTGCAAAAATAGGAGGATATTTCTCATCTGATTAGTCTCACATGATGTTTAGGACAAGATATGGTGCAAAAGTGACCATAAAATTAGAATTGTTGACTAAATATCACATAGAGACATATATTCCAAGCCCTATTAATGCTAGTTGTGTGATCATAGATGCTGATGATCTTAAGGATTATCCAGCCTTTGATACTCAGATAGAAGGCATCCTTGATATTTTTTTGGATGAGTGGGTAGCTAGAAATGCCTTTACCAGCCAAGATAGTGTTATTTATGATGTTGGTTTTGATAATTATATGATTGCTGAATCTGATCCTGTTATGCCTAACTTGATAAAACCACATGATGCTGATTCAGAATAGCCAAATCAACTTTGGGACTTGTATTTTGATGGATCTAGAAACAAGGATGGAGCTGGTACAAGGGTTATTCTTGTGTCATAGATGGTGAAAAATATTATGCTGCATTCAGATTATCATTTCCTTGTTCTAATAATATTGCTAAATATGAAGTGTTGGAAATACAATAATGGGAAAGCAAGATAGTAAGAGAGAGGGGGGGGGGG
>MU223456.1:1007304-1022357 GCA_018584345.1 Thuja plicata | reverse complement strand
TCTAAGCATGTTACCCTAGGAGTCACTACCTTGATATAAGTATTATCTGTATCAACTAGAAAACATATTTCCTCATAGTGCTTCTCCACTAGTGACTTAGGAATCCTAGTCCTTAATCTCATTCTCTTCTTAAATTCTAAAAAATAGCTCCCCATAATGCTATTGAAATTTCTTCCTAGTTTCTCTATACATTCACTAATCTGAACTGTTATGGGCCTATCCTTTTTCCACACAATATTTCCCAGTGTAGGAAATGTATCCTAAATGTAGAAAAATATACAGACTAGTAAAGAACCAAAATTACATGATGAGCTCTTAGCCTTTCTGATTGATGCTAGGTTCTCGGCTAGTTGTGTTTGCTATAGCTCAGAAAGATCATATGTGTGACTCTTCTTCACAATTTTCCATGCCTGATCAACTGTTGTACAAGGAATACTATCCAATCTGCTGGACTGATAGAACTTATGTGCTATAACCCTTACTCCAAAGTCAAGTTCTAGGTCAGTAATTGTAGAGATAGTCATACCTCTGTTATTCCATACTGCTCCAGTGTTCAATGTAATTTCTTCTTTGTTGTTATCCCTCATGGTCCATTTTCCATTTACTATAGGATATCCAGTCACTCGATGAATCATGATTTTAGTGATCTTGACTGGTCCATTATCTAACCACATGCACATGTCATGAACTCGGCTAAGGATAAATTTTAGCCATTCATCTTTGAAACCTTGGGGAAAATATAGGGCACGAGTTAACCCTTTGTCAACTAGATGTTTGAATTCTGCCTTCAGAACTCCATTTTCACACAATTTATTGTAAGATTTCCTCAATTCACTATCTCCTACTTCACCAATCTTAACCATATGATATGATCGAACATCATGAATCATGAGTACCTTGGGTGGAATGGATGAGAGGGCTCTCATTAAATCACTTTGAATCACACTTTCAGGAATGACTTGAAAGTTGAGAGGTTTACATTCATCACTCCGTATCAATTGAATTTTCTCTAGTTTAGCCTCCATACTCTTAGCTGGTGCGGAAGAACTTGCAGCCATAATTTTGAAATTAGGGTTCAAAGGATGTAAAATAGAGTACCTCGACAAGTAGCTCTTCACACTGTTCACTGTTCACCTTAGGATTTCCGATGACACACTGGTAAAAATATTTGATGCTCAACTCAGTTAAGATCAATTCTACAAAATTACTCCAATCACTCTGTTAACCAGTTAAATCGCAAGGTAAAAATGAGATGTCGACTGTTCACCCTTTATAAGCTTTGTAACATCAAGGTAGGTGAGCATTGAATGTCCTGCCCATTGAGTTAGTGCAAGCTAGCTATCCTCAGCTTTAACACAACTTGCATCCCACTCGGCTCACTACACTCGTCCATCATAAAACTTCACTCGGCCAACAAAACTCGGCACTCACTAAAGAACTCAGCTTTAGTGTCCATGACTAGTATTCGACACCTATTAGTGTAATTTTCTCATCTCAACATTTTGTCTTCAAAATATGTCCTGGTGCATCTTAACATATGCAAATATGGACTTTTGTACATTTCATGTTAGGAACTGATGTAAGATAAGAATTTTTAAATATAGTTCCTTACATACCTCTTTCCCTTAGTTGGAGATGATGTGATCACCTGATCCATTGGATTGGGTGACCTTGGCTTCATTAGCTTCACTGCTGCATGGTTCAGACTTCTTAACCCATGTATTGTTCATCTATTCCCTTATTTTCTCAACAGTAGGAGTAGGTACTCTAGTTTTCCAATCTTTCCTTGTATGTCCAATTTTTAGACAACTATGACAAACTAGGCTTCCATTCATCCGACTTTTAGATTTACCTCTGAAATGTGTCCTTATGCAATTTTATGGAACATGTCCATACTCACCACAGTAATGACAACTATGCCATGTATTGTAATCCCATTTGTGAGCATTGCCTTTTGTTGGTGATTTCTCTTGTACCTTTGATGTCCACTAATGTTTACCTTTAGATCTGCAATCTTGTGCTCTATGACCATATTTGTGACAGTTATAGCAATTTCCATTGAGTCTAGATGTTTTGCTTTCCTTTGTCTTGCATTCACGTGCTTGATGTCCAAAATTATTACAGTTAAAATAGTAACCATTAAAGTTAGTTTTTGGGTTGGACTTACCATTCTTGCTTTGGCAAATGTTTGCTGTATGACCTGGTTTCCCACAGTGATGACAAACAGGTTTGTTTTTTCTCGGCTTTGCATGCCTTCTTTCACCTATCTTAGATGATTCTCCATCTTTAGTGGTTGTATGTTGTCTAGTGTGACCTAATCCAGAAGAATCTTTAGGTCTTCTAGATGCTTCCACTAGTTGTTCAAAGTAGCTCATAGCAGCACTCAGATCATTCACTCTATTATTTATTTCTTTCTTAGATCTCAATTCATCTTTCAATTGACTATTCTTAGATCTAAGATTAACAATCTCCAAGTCTTTCCTGCTGATCTCCTGATTTGCAAGTAGTAGTTGATTTTCCATGTCCACTTGATTGACTGTCATTGTTTGCACATCATGTGTTCTTTCATCAAGTCTGGTAGTCATCATTCTCTTGTCTTCTTCTACCATAGCCTTGTCATCTTTGGCTTTCTTTTTCTGTTCAACAACTTCACACATTCTTATTGTTTGGGCTTCTTGTTCCTTTTTTAGATTTTTGACTTCTTCACATAGTGCACTGTTCTTTTCCAGTAGATCTGCTATTTCTGCATCACTTTCAGTAGAATCTCCATTCTGAAATAGATTTATGGTGTCCTCTTCCTAATAATGAGTGTCATTCATTTGTTTGGCCAAATCTTTCCTTGCAGCCAAGGACTTCTTTAATTCCTGTCTTGCAGTCTCAGGCTGTTGTAGTGCTAGTTGAATATCAATCTTTTGATTCTCAATGACTTTACCCATCTTGTAGATCTCCATCTCAAGATCTGTATTCTCAAGTTGATTATGACCTTTTTAGAGAACTAAGCTCTGATACCAATCGTTGGAAATACAATAATGGGAAAGCAAGATACTGAGAGGGGGGGGGTGAATAAGATCTTATAAATTAAACACTTAAAATAAATTGATCCAAATTCATACATAAATGGATCTAATGTAATCTCAGATAGCATCCATACAATGAAATAAGTAACACATAACACAATAACTTGGTAACCTAGAAACCCAAATAGGTAAAATTGGGATGGGGATGACACCCAAACAATTCTCCACTACTGCAGTAATAAAGTGTACCTGTTAAGGTTACAAATATTTGATTACAAAATGTAATCTACCCTGTGAAAGGTTTGCCCTGTTAAGAGCTTAAGATCATTACAATCTACCCTTTTAAAGGATTTCAACTTACAATGAAGTAAGCACTCTCTTAGGAGATAAAGAAAGGTCTGCTAGTACCACTCTATTAAGAGATTTTCACCTGATACAATGGTTAGAATGTCTCAAGTATTGATCCTTTGTTATGCACTCTGATGCTGATGACGGATCTCCTCTTTCCAGTACCTTCTATGATCTCATAATCTGATGACTTTACTTTGCTGTTCACTGTATTCTTGCTCTGCTTGATATCTGCTTCTTAAAAAAATAACCCTCTATGCATTTCACTTCAAAAAATGCAGTCGCCACACACCATACTTCTTACACACAAAATAGGGTTTGGAAGAAATCTAATATACTTGTTCAAATCTAATAGTGAGATCTAGATCAACGATCAAGATCTGATATCCATACCTTGATGGTAAAACAATTAATGCTTACAATGAGTCATGCATAGGATAAAACAATTAAATGCATAACTAACTCCGTATAAGAATATTAAATGCATACATAAGTCAGCCCAAAATGCTTATACAAGTCGACCAGATCACTTATCCTTGAAGTTTGTATCATACTAGACATGTATACAAAAATTGTTCTGCTCGGCACTTGATTGTCTGTCGCTTGGCACTTAACATCCCTGTATCCTTCTTGGCTTAGAAATGTAACTCGACTCAGCAATGTAACTAGGCAAACTAAAAAACTGCTCGACAATGTTGCTTGGCCTTGCATAGTTTTAGCTCGGCCACAGTGATAGCCAACTAAAACTGCCTAGATGAATGACTAAGTGTTGGTCACTAATCATCAACAGAACTTAGAGATTAACATGAAGGTCTGATTCAGCGCTTGGAGTGGGCAAGAAAGAGAAATGTTAAATGTTTGAAGGCATTTGGGGATAGTGAATTGGTGGTCAATCAGGTGAGAGGTTTGAATGCTATGAAAAATGATCTCTTAAAGTTGTATAAATCTAGAATATAAGAAATTCTGGCTGATTTTGATGCATTCAATCTAATTTCTATACCTAGAAGTAAAAACCAACATGCTGATAGGTTAGTTGCTATTGGTGCTCAAGTAACAATTTCTAAAAATAAAGGTGTAAATACTGATCAATCTCACATTCAGATTGTTTTTAGGCCATCCATTCCAGATAATGAAATTAATTGGAAATTTTTCAATACTGATGAGCATATCTTAATTTTTATGGCAAAAAAAGATGGCTTTGTAGCTCCAAAAGACAACAAAGTAAAACAACAATTTGAGGATCAGATCATACAATTAAAGTCCCATAAGCTGCCTAAATGACTAGTCATCTTGGAGTCCATCTTCAACTCTGATGACCAGTTTAAGAAGAATAAAACCAACATGTTGATCAAGGAAGATCATTATGAGGAGCTGGAAATATTCAGAGACAAGTTCTTAAAGGTTGGTAAAGTTAACTCACCTCAAGATAAGGAGCTTCTTATTTCTTTGTTCAAAGAGTTCAATGATGTTTTTGCTCAGGATTATGCTGATTTGAAAGGGTTTGACCATCAATTGAACCAACATACCATTGAATTAGATCCCAATTCTAGGCCAATCAGGCAAAGACAAAGGCCAATCAACCCCAAATTAGAGTCCTTAATGCTCAAGGATTTGAATAAACTGCTAGATAGTGGGATTATCTTCCCAATCAAGCATACATCTTGGGTTTCAAATCTAGTTCCTGTGAGGAAGAAGAATGAGGATATTAGACTATGTGTGGATTTAGAGACCTTAATAGGACATCTCTCAAAGATAGACACCCTCTTCCATCCATGGAACAAATTTTATAGTATGTCTCTGGTTCTGAAAGATTTTCCCTTCTAGATGGTTATTCTGGTTATAATCAAGTATTAGTGAAGGAGGAAGATCAGTTTAAAAAAAACTTTACCACTAAATGGGGAACAATGGCATACACAAGAATACCATTTGGTTTATCAAATGTAGGAGCCACATTCCAAAAAGCTATGGACATGGCTTTTAAAAATATGATGTACAAATTTGTTTTGGTTTACTTGGATGATGTTACTATTTACAACAAAATTGCAGATCAACATATAGGTCATTTAAGGCAAGTACTTCAAAGATGTAGAGATTTTGGAATCTCTCTTAATCCTAAAAAAATAGTTTTTGCAGTCTATGATGGTAAGCTCTTAGGCTACCAAGTTTCAAAAGAGGGTACAAAAATAGACCCTGAAAGGACCCATACAATTCTAGATTTATCATTGCCAAAACACAAAAAGGGGCTGCAAAGCTTTATTGGCAGAATTTCTTTTGTAAGATGCTTTATTCCAGACATTGCTAATCTGCTTAAGCCCTTAACTGCAATGCTGAAGAAAAATGTACCTTTTAGCTGGACTAAGGAGGGAAAATCAAGTTTTGAGCATATTAAATAGGCCTTATCATCATCTCCTACATTAGCTAATCCTGATTTTTCTCAAGATTTTGTTCTATACACTTTTGGAGGCTATGATACTATTTCAACTATGTTGGTGTAGAAGAATGATGAAAATCTAGAGTAGCCAGTTTCTTTTTTCAGCAAAGGAATGGATGACTATGAACAAAGGTACATTTTTGTTGAGAAACATGTACTTGCTATTATTAAATCTTTAAAGAAGTTTAAACATCTTGTTGCTGGAAATAAAGTTCATCTAATGGTTGCACACCCTAGCATTAAAGATTTTATGTTGAACAAGGATGTAAATGAAAAGAGAGCAGGATGGATCACAAAAGTTATGGAATATGATGTACATATTCATGTAACCAAGCTGGTTAGAGGCAAGGGTTTGTGTGCTCAAATGAAAGAAATAGAAGAAGAAGTTGAAAATAGCAATGAGGAGGTTGTCTTAGGGTGATCTCACAATAGTGTGTCTCACTTTTTGGGACGAAGGATTTCAAACTTTCAAAAAAAATTTGTTTTTTGATGACTTCACATGAAGTATCCTCTTCATGCAAAGTGGTTAATAGGCTTTACACGAACTAGATAAAATGGGGGGTTCGCTCAAACTAGACCCAATTCGAGTGAACCCTATGAATCAACAAAAAATAAGAAATTTGGGAAAATTTTCCTTGGTGGGTTTGCTTGAAGGGGGTTTGCTCAAACCCCCTCAGACCCCTTCGCGTGAAGGGGGTCTTCACGTGAAGGGCCCTAAAATGAAAATTTCCCCTCAGAAAACAAAAAACCTCCTAAAAATTATCCTTTCAAGGCCTGGGACAAGGACCAAATCAAACATTTTTCTGAAACAAATGATGCCAAATGATGTGATTCGGAACAAGCTTTCTAATGAATATAATTTTAATACATATTGAGCTCGTTATCACTTTCAAATATTACTTTAACTAAACATAGGTTGTTTGGTCATTCAAAAACCTGTCTCTTTAAGGCTTCAAGAAAAATAGTAAATTACAAAAAAAAATGAAAAATAAGTAGGAAAAGAGTATTTGTGTTACCTTTCTATTAAAAAAAAAAAATTGAATTTCGATATATAGAGATCAAGTTAGAGCGATCCAAGTGACCTAATGGCTAAATTACAGTTACTATCACTTTAGAACTTAATAAAATATGAAATATTGACCCAAAATTAATGAAACCAATTACATCCTTTAGATATTGAAGTTACAAATATAATTTTGAAATAATTACATCGTTATCATATTTTAAAAAAAAGTTATGCTGATCCAAGTGACAGTCACTTCTTAAAAATACAGTTTTTTCACACAAACCACTTTTCAAAGGAGAAGGAAAAATGAATTTTAATTTTTTTTTAAAAATATATATAGAAACTAGAAATAAAATGCTAAAAGACCCTAGTTTACATCATCTTCAAATTCCTTATAGTTTTGCAACAATAGGTGTTCGAAAGTGAAGTTTTTTCTCAAAATGTTGATCTCTGTGTCAAAGTTGGCAAAAAAGTGGGACACACTATTGTGGGACCACCCCCTAATTCAAGACAATCCTATACTTAATGATCAACCAGCTACTTGGTTGACTGATATGAGCAGATTTTGGCAAATGGGACAATGTCCAACTGATCTTGATAAAGCTAAAAGGAGGTATTTCAGATTGCAATCTGTCCCGTATGTTTTGATAAATGGTGTGCTTTATAGAAAATACTATTCTGGAATGTTGCTAAAATGCATTGATACTACTGATCAAAGAAATTTTTTATCTGAATTCCATGATGGATCATGTGGAGGACACTTCAATCCTAAAACTACAGCTTGGAAAATATTAACGGTAGACTATTATTGGCTTGATCTATTTAAGGATGCCCATTCTTGGGAAAGAAGATGTAAAAATATGCTCTTTTTGTAGGAAAACAAAGGTTAGCAACATTTCCATTAAATCCTATCATTGTTGAAAAACCATTTAACAAGTGGGGAGTGGACTTTATAGGCCCCATTAACCCTAATTCTAGTGCAGGTCATAAATGGATCTTGACTGCTACTTACTACTTTACAAGATGGACTAAAGCTATTATATTGAAGGAATCAACTGGATCTGCTGTTCTCAACTTCTATGAAGATATTATAAATAGGTTTGGGGTACCTCAATCAATTATTTTAGATAATGCATTGGCTTTTGTTGGTTCTAGAATAAAATAATGAGTTGTTAAAAATGAGATTTAACTGAATACATCATCTAAATATTACCCTCAGGGTAATGGACTTTCTGAGTCTACTAACAAGAAGCTATTAAGGATTATCAAAAGGAATCTACAGGAGAACAAGAGGGATTGGCATTCAAAACTCAAGGAAAAACTATGGCTGGACAAAATTACACCTAAATAGATCATTGGAAGCTCACCCTATGTATTGGTTTATGCTAAGGAAGCAAGGTTACCTATTTCTAATGAGTTTCTAGCCCTACAATTGGCAGATCAGATGACGCTGTTTGAAGAGGAAGATCCTCTTAAGTTGAGGTATGCTAAATTGTTACAAATAGAAGAGAAAAGGAGCACAACCTTAAGGAAGATTGAGCTAAGGATGAATTAGATTAAGAGGTCTTTTGATAAGAAGGAAACACCTAAAGAGTTCAAAGAGGGTGACCTAGTTCTTAAATGGGATGTACTGAAGAGCATAACAGGGCAACATGATAAATTTGACAATTTTTGGTTAGGCGCGTTTGTCATCACCGAGTGTAAGGAGAACAATACTTTTCAACTATCCACCATAGATGGAGAGCTCTTGCCCATCCCAGTCAATGAGATCTTCCTCAAGCTCTGCTTTAAGGGTTAGTAATTTAAGCTTTTAGTTTCATTTCAATAAGTGCTGTCAAGCACTAGGAGTCTTTAGGTTTCATTTTCAATAAAGTGCCTTCTTGGCACAAGGTCCTAGTTAGGTTACATAGGTCCTAGTTAGGTTGCATGAGTCCTAGTTCTAGGTTGTATTTTCATTTCAATAAGGCTGCATTTGTACATTGTAGGTTTTGACTCCATTGCCCTAGGGATAAGGTCTAAAGTTCATGTCTAGTAGGAAGACATCCAAAAGAGGTCGCCAATATTGTTACCCTAATTTTACACATTGCAATATTAAAATCATAAACAATAGAAAATTGAATAAAGGTAAACCTCTTTAACATTTCTATTCAGTAATGAAGATGAAATATATTTCCATTGCATTCATATTGTTAGATTAAATTGTACTCTAAGTATTGATCACTTTTAGATATTCAAATTCATAATTGATCATTACATTGTGCATTTAAACTGAATATAATACGCAAATGTTTCTTCCATATTGCATCTTTTCATATTGAAACTTAGAGGTAATTACATAAAAGAAAGCATAATAGAAGCATGAGTAGGGGTCCATGCATTGCCTTCTGAAATTTGACTCTATGATATGGTAGCTGCATGTCTATCCTCTATCCAAGTCCTCATATCAGTTCTACATTGTAGGTCTAAGGTCCTGTCCTGCATCATGAAAAGAGAAAAGAGTTAGATCCAAATTGGATGAAAATAGCATACAACAATCAATCTTTCAGAACTGTAAATCTAACAATAACATCAATAAAACAACAAAGTTTGCATCTACATCAACTGAATAATAGTATCAAAGGGACATAACTCCATGAAACCTTTTACTATATATTTTTATCATTCCGCATTATTCAAGAGTTTCTATTTATAAAACCAAAAATTTGAATCAAAGGGCCTTAGTTCCTGTAGCTAAGAAACCTTTTTTCAGAACATCAACATGTTACGAGGGTAAAAACAAGAAATCAACCATCATTCATGCATGAATGTCAATTCACATGGCACTCACACACAAACATTGATTGGTTAATTACGTTCACTAACCTAACATGTCGATTTGATGATGTGTGAAAGCAAAATGAGAACATGTGTATACAAAATGCAGAAAGAAACATAATCTATGTGGTCACTAGTAGCAGACGACAAAAAAAATTCAATGAGTGTCACGAGCCCGTGCTCGAACCTCATAAAATGCATTATGAAAGAAGGCTAGGAGCTCATAAGTTCAGGAATGGAAAGATGCAAAATAAAGAGACACAGTTCAAAGAAGTTGGTACAAGATGCAAGTATGCTGTTACACGTTTAAATGCTATTGATACAGAAGCCAGAGTACAATAATGCTGCTAGAAGGTACATGTGAAATGAAAGGATGCCCTAAAAGATGGATGTTCCAGATTGAAATGGATGATCAAGTGCAAAGAATATTATTGAAAATCAAAAAATGAGGTAACACTATATGTCATTACTACACAATCAAAGATTAAATGAAATGTTGTTTGAAATGGAATGAATGTGCCTATCAATGTTATCAAATAACAGTGCATAAGGATGAGAAACAAAAAAAATAGTGCATATACAAGAGAAGAACACTAATGTTGTTACAAAGAGGTATACATATATAGAAGAACCAATTGCATTGGATTAAATTTAGAAATATATATTCATAGTTCAAACATTGTTATCATCACAATAGTTCATCCTAATGCTGTTATAAAGATTAGCATGTTTGAATGAGAGAGAAACACAAAAAAATAGTGATATACATTATTGCAATCAAATGGAAGATAATATGCCTGCTCAACAGTGATATCTTTTGTCAAAGATATGAATTACATACACAAGAATTGAACAAAGCAGTGTTTTATTGAAAGGGAAAAATTAGTGACACTATTATTGATCAAGAATGAAAGTCAAATGATGTTGTTATTAGACATGTTCAATACATATTCAAAGGGATGTTAAAATAAAAAATACTATTGTTAAATGCCAACTGGATGTTGATAATATTGTTGCAGTGCCTAATCAACAATGGAAGGTAAGGTTGTTATTCATGTTTTAAAGACAATGCCATATACAAAATGAGAAGTGAATAAAAATGTCACAATGTTATTATCTAATGGTGCCAAGTACATGTTCAAACGAGTTCAAATACAGTGTTTTGTGCAAGAATGAAAGGTAATAGCAGTATGGTTTTGCATTCTTACATAACAGTGTATATGTGTATATGGAAATGCTATGGTTGCATGATGTTACTCATGTAATTCAAAATCAATATGCATATATTTGATATAACTGTGAAAATGAAAAGAAAATATGCATATCCAATGGTTGGGCTCTGTTTCACAAATGTTGTGCATGGGTGTCACGAGCTCGTGCTCGAACCCCATGTGTCAATTTATTATTGGAGTCAAGAAGACAGATTGCAAAAACACTAGTCATTATCATATTGCAATGTTCATACATAATGATAGGACACAGTTTTCAACAAAGATGTAAACATACAGTATTAACATTATGCATAAAAAGTAACATGGTTTTAATAGAGAATGATGGTGTTTGAGCATGAATGCAAATGAACATAAAGACAAAATATGAAAAACAACAAATGCAGACATTCAGTAGGGCCGACAAGATGTTCAAGTTTAGATCTTTATTACAACAACATACAACTCTTGGACATGTTTATTACTAACTGAATACATTAACCGAGATGAAGCTCAGCATCCAAATCATAGAAGAAACTATCTAGGTGTTCTAAAGTGCTCGAGCCAAGAAGACCAACAACAAGAAGTATATCTAGTAGAAATCATGGGAAGAAAAGGTGACAACAGATATGGTGGAGATAATAGAGAAAAGTAATAGCAAAACCTAGATTCATTTGCCGTAAAAGATGGATACCCAGATCGATAAAACCCTAAATATCATTATAATGAACATAGTGAAGCAACAAATCATTGTAAACATCGACTGGAGTGAACTCAAGTGTTCAAAGATCATAAAGACAAAGTGTAAATGCCAAGTAAAGAAGAGAGTAACTTATGTGTAAGTTACATGCAGAGAAGTGGCGGTGAAGCTCAAGCTTCATGGAGTTCATGCACAAACAACTAAATAGAGTATGGCATGCAAAGACCCAGATCTTATAGATCTTGTGGTGTAGGAGAGAGAGCCCAAGTTTTGTTAACTCGAGTGCCATAAGCAGCAGAGAGCCCGAGCTCTTTAAAACATTACCCACTTCCAATTGGAGCCTGAGCTCCATGAATGTAAATTACTAGTTGCAGACAGAGATGCATAAAAGACAAAGATGAAGCTATTTTCCAGCCTGAAGATCAGACAATCCAAATAAAAAACAATAACGCATCAACCACATCACAGTGTCAACTTCCAGATCAACAATCCAAACACAGAGCAATAGTAGAGAAGAAAAAAATAGTGCCACAATCTCAGCATGGTGGTGCCATAACATTAGGGTTCCAAAACACTAGCATTTTCCCAAATGCAGAAAAAACCAAATAAGATGTGAAGACAATGCATTAGCCCAAGTTTTGGTAGATTTGAAGTCCACTGCAAGAGTGGAGTTAATGCCTTTGTAGACTGGAGTGCACAATGACCGCATCCTACTACCATGACAACTCAACCTCATGCCATGATGGATGGAGATATTTTTGCATCAAGATTGGTCATGTTGACCTTAGTGAGGGTGTCAACTTATGTCATGGGTTAGGGTTTTCATATGTTGTGGATGATTAGGTTATATGTTATTTTGGGGTTTAATATATTTTAGACATGTTGGCATTATGTTTTGTAAAAGATGTAAATTGTTCAAAAATGCCAACATTAGGGGCTAGATTTAGGGCATCAATTATGCCTTTGAATTAGGTTTTTGCTGATTTAGAGGCCTTTTGGAGGGGGTTAGATTTTTTAATTTAGCCATGAGAGAGTATATAACTGAGCCTCTTTTTCAGTTTTAGGGGTTCAAAATTTAGGAGGAAGGTGGCTTAGTGAGCTTTTTGTTCCTTTACACCTTTTTCATGCATTTTGTAGCCATCAGTTCATGTTTTATGCAGATTGTGTTCAAGTGAATGCACATATTCCTTAGCATTTTTGTAATTTCTCATGTAACTATCTTACATATTTTTAAGATAATAAATATTGTCCCCATTATTTATACATCTTTCTGAGTTTCTGTTATCAGCCCTTTCAGTTTTTTCTGCACTTAAGTGTAATGTGTTTTGCAACATAGATTAGAGAATTAATCTAATTTCTATTCTAGGTTGTAAAGTATAACCTTTTGCAGAAGTTGCATGTTTGTTGGCAAAATTATCACTATTTGTGGTACAAACCCTAATAGTGAGGTTTAGGCTAGCCTAGGTGTTGAATAGTGAATGTTATTGTAGATCTTTGTAATGTATGTCCTATAGGTGCTGGTTTTAAATTTTGATAAGTCTAAATCAAATTTTGTGTATCACCCTTTTTAAATAATTTGTTTATTCAGTTTTAGTCATCTTTTCACCTTTTCCCAAAATCAGAAATCGGTCATAGGTGATATTCCAAATCAAATAGGAACCGACCTATAATCTAGAGATTCCTTCTTAATCAGAGTCCACCCACAACTCAGGAAGGTTTCCAATGTTACCATGAGATATTAGTATGCCCTAATGCCCGAGTTAGAGTGATATTTGTTGGGTTTAACATGAACATACTAGCATAGCACCTGAGACAGTAGAAATATTTCCAAGATATAGGGGGTCTTCCCAATCAACCATCATGATGTAGATACAAAAGGCATCTCATCTAGATCCTCCCACCATTCCTTACATTCGATGTACAACCTCCACCATAGTGTATCCATGTCATCTAATTGTCATCTCAAATACTCTAACTTTCCCACTCGAGGTTAGATAATGATACCACGGTAACCATAGATGTACAAGAATTCGTAATTGGCCTCATAACTGGGATGTACTCCTAAGCCCAAATTTGAAGTAGCATAACCCCAATAGATAAAGTTTCACCTCATCTATGCACTACCTGATAATGCTCATGATAAAGATGTGCTAATATACACGTACCCTAGGAAAACCTTCGAGGATATGCAATCATGTCCTCTAGAATCCTACCCCATCTCATAGAGAATCCAGGAGCTCTCATGTTTGGCATCATGAACCCACCAATAGAATCTACCAAAATAGAGGGGAGTGGGGCATAAATCTGTCTCATCATCCTCCAAGAAATGGTATCATCACCAATGTTATCATCATCAAAAACATGCTTGCATGCATCACCATCAAACACCTAATCATAATAAAATTTCTCTCTAATCACTAGGATTTGTAGAATCTGGTACACATCCTCAGGAGTGATGGTCATCTCTCCCATCAAAAAATGGAAAGTGTTATGATCAGAATGCCAATGATTGGCTAGTGTTGACAATAAACCCAGATTCACATAGAATTGAGGCATCTCAAGCAAATATCCCAGGCCACACCAACCAATACCACATCTCTATGATTTGGTCAAATCATCTATCATCCTAAAAGGCTCAAGATACTGAACCCTCATGTTCAGTTTCCATAAGGAAACTTGTTTTCAAGTCAAACAAATCATTTAGTCAATTAGTAAGTTGATCATCAAGCATTAATCACATCATCTATTTTCTCAGGTGATATTTACAAAAATCTCTTTGAGAACATCAAATTTTGTTCTTCTAGATCTTGAAGATGGAAAATCATTCACACAAATCCTATCTGATCAAAACACTAGTAAATTTGACTTCAAATTTCGATGAAAATTGGTCGAAATTTTGACAGTAATTGGTCAAATTTATGACCAAAAATTTCGTCGTTCTTTTTTTGTTGAATTTTTGACGTATTTATTATTCATCAAAATTTCAACCAAAACACAGGTCAAAATTTCGACTATAGCCCAGGCTTAAAATTGTGAGGTTCGCCGTCATTTTTTTTTATAATGGTCAAAATTTCGACTAATCCTTCCACCAATGCTTGGTCAAAATTTTGACCAATGGACTAAAAAATTGACGAGGATGCCATACTTTCCACCAATCCAATGGTTAAAATTTTGACCATTGGATTGGTGGAAAGTATGGCATCCTCGTCGATTTTTTAGTCCATTGGTCGAAATTTTGACCAAGCATTGGTGGAAATTGGTTCTAGCATTGGTCAAAATTTTGACCAATGCTAATTTTTTTTAAAAAAAAAATGTTATAGACCGAAGATGCATTCAGAGTTCTTTTCATTGACCTATGACTTTGACTCAAAAAACTACACAGTGGAATCCTAATAGCAATAGCACAATGAACAAGAAATTAGCAAACTATAAGTTAACATATGACCTTGTCAACAATTAATTGTACTATAAATTGACAGCTCCATAACATAATAATGTGCAAAAGGTAGTATATTGTCTTATCATTATT